>PVJO010002358.1:0-72500 GCA_004026905.1 Hystrix cristata | reverse complement strand
TTAACAAAAACAGTGGAATATTTTACACAAAAGAGCTAAGCCTTAAATAATGATACAAACTAAATATTCCACTATTTGGAATAATCAAAAGTACAGTATACTTACTGTAATTATCCAGTAACTGACAAAATCGCAGAGTTCATTCATTCATTTGAAAACACTGTTTCTTGCTAAACAGAAAGGTATGTTCGTTCTATAGGGAAGAACTTCTTAAAAATCTGTCAGTCCTAATTATAGTTTCTCTTTAACCTTCAAGCCTATTTTAGCAAACTGTTTACAGACAAATCTGAAACTACAATTGGCTGGGAAGGCAAATCTTTAAGACTTTCCACTTGCCAATTAGATATTGCCTCAAGAGACAAGAAAAAGGAGTGAGCCTTGTCACTGTGAAGTGAAGAGCAGCCAAGATGAAGGAGCAGATGGACTGTGCAATAAAAATGCAGAAAGAAGAGTTACATTTTTAAGGCACTTTTTTGTTAAATGGAGCTGCATCTTGTTGGAGCGCTTGATATATAAGCACTGTCAGCTACAGAAGAAGAGAACAGGGCTAGGGCAAGATTTGAAGTATGCTGTGCTTGCATGAGACAGTGAAAAAAGGATGAAGGGAAAAACAGGCCATGTTTCTCACGCATATTAGCACCAAGGGTTACCTATGCTCTGCTCTTAAAGGAAATGATTACAAGTGGCAGGGAAAAAGGAAAGGGCCATTTTCTTTTTATCTAAAAGAAGAGATATTCAAACAAAATGCTCTATAAAGGAGATTTTTAGGATTGGTAAATATGACAACTAAATTTTAAAGGAGAAAAAAAACGCAGCACGTTTTAAAGGGAAAGCAAAGAGTTTCAGAACCTAAGTGGAGAGAGAATTATAATAATACTGGCTTTAATACCCAAAGGTCTTCATGACCAGCTACTCTATGCAGTTAGCAGTGATCTAATGATTTAATGTGCCAATAATATCTTTTAAACTTACTACATGCCTGGGGTCTCCTCACCAGAATATGCTAGAGATCCCCATTTGGACTTCACTCAAAACCAATTAGTCCCTTCTAGTACATGTATTTCCAGGACTCACAGCACCCATTTATACAGACTAGTATTACAAACCTTTCTCCTCCCACATTCTGCTCCCTTGCTTTTTCTCCCTGCAGAATAAGATCGCCATGGCACTTTCATTTCCTATCTTGTCAGTTAAGATCACTGCCATGCTGTGAATAGGATCACATTACACTGTGGCACTGCTCCCTCTAACACCAAGGGCATCCTGTGTGCAGCTCCTCAGCACACAGCTGCTTCTCCCACTGCTCTATTTTCTGGACGACCAAATCTTTGTTAAGTTCCTCCCAGACCCAGTTCACAACACAAAATGTTTCTTTCAAAAATCAAGTGTTTTCTGTTCTTTTGTTTTGTAGATGGCTTTAACTTCTTACTTTACAGTTACTAATAATATAATAGTCCAACACTACTAGTACTTGGGTTTCACTCTATTACTTAGCCTTAAAAAATACTTCATGTTCAAATTTACATATGTGCTAAGTATACAATATGGCAAACATCAACTGTATCTTTCACATATTCTCTCTCTCACTTGATTTTTAAGTAACCTTATGCGGTAGGTGTCATTAGCCTCACTCAAAGGCAGAAACCAAACTTCAGAGGTTAAGTGACCTAAGAGACCAAGATCACATAGATAGTAAATGTGAAAACAAGGATTCAAGGACAGGTCTCTCTTTCCTAAGCTCAAAACTCCACTGTACCTCAAATACCTAGAGAAGTGGGCTATCATATTGGATTTCCAAATTCATTTTGCAACTACTATACAAACAAATGATTCTACTGGAGAGTATGGCTTTGGAGTCTGAGTAGCCTAGATTCAAGTTCTGCCTACTACTTCTTAGCTGTGTGACCACAGCAAGTCCTCTGGTTCATTCTGTGTAAGTGGGGCTACTACAAACTCAAAGAATCATTGTAAAATTTAAACGACATAAAATACCTAATATATGCTTGGCATATAATCATCACTTAAATAAATAGTAGTATCATTCAACTTAAATGCTACAGATAGAAACCACTTTTTATTAAAATACTGTATTTCCTAAAGTCAAAGAACTAGTTACTATCATATGTGAAAAACGATACACTGCCAAAAGCTAGCTCATGAAAATGAGTACCCTGAAACAATTCTGTCTGATAATTATAACTCTTACCTGATTTCTGATAATATTAGTTAACTAATAATAATATTAGTTTATATTAATTTCTGACGTGGTCAGATTTGATTGTTTAATTCTGGTGTATATTAAATTATCACAGGTTGTGTTGCCATTAGTCTGCAACATATTTTAAACACCATTTAGTTTTATTGCTTTTGCTGTCTTCATTTTTATAACCTAAGTTTTACTCTCATATCACTTCTAAGAGTGGTTGGCACTTTGATGTGTGTTGATGATGAAACACTCATGAGAATTGCTCCTTATTAGTGAGCTCTGGTTGGGTGCTCCAAATAAGCATGGAAACCTAGAAAACAGTGAAAACAGTCCTATATAGAACAGCACATGGAAAGTAAACAGTGCCGCCAATGTACTCCAAAATAAGGATTCTCCTTTTCCTGCAAATGTACTCAGATATCAGTACTGGCTATACAGCGTTTCTTTTTAAATCAGTTAAACCAGACCAAGGTTGTGCATCCTCTCAAATAGTATTTTGGAAATCCTGAATCAGCATTTCACAGATGAAATGAGTGGTTTCTTAAAAAATATATGCATATGCATCCACATCTGATATAAAATGTTTAGTCTGAAACTACTAATAAGGAAAAAGTCTTTTCTCAAATGAAAACACTAGACACCAGTGGAATTTTAAAATACCAAGTACACTTATTTGTGTACCTTAAGGGATCAGCAAAATTACTCAGGCACGTCCCTTATGGCAGTGAGAATCCTGCCCTATCAGATAATTAATCTCATGCTTATCTTTGCAGTCATTTCTTTTGCTGCAGCTATCTTCTTTTCCCTTTCTCTAAAATGTTCAAAAGTGAATATATATGCTAGGGATTTAGCTCAGTGGTTAGAGTGGTTGCCTTGCAACCACAAGGTCCTGAGTTTGATCCCCAGCACCAAAAAAAAATGTGAGTATATAAATTACAGTCACTTGACTTCATTATGAACAGTAAGTATCTATTGATGCCCTCTTTCCTCTTGCAGGAAGGAATATCCACTTTATTGTTTTTTGGAATGTCAAATTATCGTCATGCACAACCACTGCTCAAATAGTATGCTAGTAAATACGGCATAAGGGTCATCAACATTCCCAGTACATTCCAATGTAACAGCACAGCATAAAGTTTTATCTGTATTGTTATAAAGGACACAGACCTAAGAAAAGGCTTTTTATTGAAAAGGCTTCATGAAGCATGCCATGATTATAGGAAACATGAACTTTACAAGACTTCCCACATGATTTTATTTTAAAGTGTGCTGGCTCTTTGTATAAATACAACGTCTAATTAATGACTGAAAATGTCTCCTATATTGTATTTTATGTAACATTCATATGTACGCACTTCTGTTAAGGAGCTTACATTTTGCTGTAAGTACTGTAGGTGTTTCAGTCACTGGTGAACTTCAAAAAGGATTATTTTGTGTTTCTCGCTCTCCTCCATTAAAAACAATGTAAGTGTCTGAAAAGCCTGACCACCCACACGGCATGCGGAAGACAATGGCAGAGTAGCTTAAAAAGCATCTTCTAAGTAGCAAAGCACACAAACAAGACTTCCATGTTAATAATGTGAAGAATTATTTTTTTTAACGTAGTCAAAATAGCATATTCTTAAATACAAAAACTGGCTGGCTTGACCAAGTAATAAAATAGTCCAGCGATTTTTTTTAACAACCAGTCCATTTTGTGTTGACCAATAAATGAAAGCCTGACTTTTAAAAAAAAAATCTATGTACTATATCTCTATCCAACATTAACTATTTAAGTAACTAATCCACAGCAAAGATACCCAAAGGCAATTTTCATAAACATTTGATTTCTCATAGTATATTGTAAATCTTGAAACTGTATAGATTTAATCCCGTTGATAAGAAATGAATGAGTCAAATTCACTATCAGACACACCAAAATCAAGGTCAAACTAAAAATAATGGCATCTGAATGCAGTATTGTTCAATGAAACAATTAAAAAAATACACCCTCTCCCCGAGAGTTTAAAATTTTTTTTCCAGTTAGGAGTCTACTGAGGGCATAAAGGGTAAGACAGGCATACACAAAGAAACATACTAACAACTAATTAGGAAAGTCAATTTAAGGAAAATAAACATAAAGAGCCCTTTGAAAAGCACCATAACATAATTATACTCAGGGTTTTTTTTCCCAGTTACTCAAGGTAAGGTGTAAATGTACATCTTACCTCATTACCTAGTTAGGAAAAAAAGTTAATTATTCAATTCACTTCTCTGAAAAGGAAATAGATATACACTAATATAACTGTAAATTTATAATAATAATAATAATAATAATAATAATAATATACAGATTTCAAAATTGCCTAAAGAAACCTGATTTTGAACTGTGTGTTTGAGGTGGTAAACCATAGAAATGTCAACTTTGATTCGCACTAACAAAAAAGAATTTAGAGGATGGATAAGCTCCAGGACCTTTGAATTAAATGAAAGACCAGAACACTCCACAGAATGTCTGCAATAACAGTCTCTACAGAAAATTATGAGGAACTACATAAATCCACCCTCTTCCTCTTCACACAGGCTCATTAAAGCTGTACTGACTCTCTGGGCAGCTATAATTCTGCTGACTGATACCCTGGAATCACCCTGTCAATACCCAGTGGTGTGCTGCCTCTCCAACTATCTCTGCCCCTAATATTCCTCTCTTTGATGGGATTTGCTGACCTTTAATCTCATGCTAGTTTACTCTCATCACTGAAGTGTAAGTCGGAGAGCAATAAAACGGCAACCTCACTGATTCAAAAGGGAGAGCTAAAGCCTGCTAACTGTGAATCTAACCTTTCGTAATGGCTCGCTCTTAAAGGAGGAAGCATGAAGTGGAAGGCAGCTAAAACAAACAATGTGCAATGCTGAGCACGAGATTTATTAGAATCCCTTTGCATGGGTATTACAAGAGGACACCAGGGCTGTAAACAAGAGATACACAAATATTTGCAAGAGACACCAAGTCTTGGTCAGAATATCCTTCCATATCAATACAAATCTTCAACAAGAGCTGTGCTGTAGGAAATCAAGCAAGGTTAGATGAACAAAAAAGCTTGGGATGACTCCACGTGGATGGATGTAAACAACACTAAATTAATAAAATCATCATTAAAAGTAAAATGTATTTCTGTGAGGAGGTAAGAGACTATATGACTGAAAATCAAAAATTTAACAACTGTTACCAAGTCTGAGGGTATTCAAAGAACTTGTGGAAATTAAATGCTTTCAAATAACTTTCAGTAAAATATTAAGGGCAGTTTAATATTAAGGCCTCACATTTACTTAGAGCTTTCTATATGCTAGGTACTGCTCAAGGTGCTTTACCTGTATTAACTCATTCAATCATCCCAATACCCAAAAAAGATGGGTACTATTATTATGCTACTTTAATTATCATTAAGTAGAAGCAACATAATATGCTATAAAACAAAAAGGCCAAGATTTGATCCTAGACAATCTAGTTTTACAGCCCGAACCCTTTACAGAACCTAAAAAACAGAGTAATAGTGCCTGAGTGAAACATTCATTTCTACACTATTTTTGTATTTTTAAGAGTTGGATCTAGGTAACTTAAAAAAATTTCCTCACTCTAGGACCCTTAGTAAATCTGTGAACTCTGATCCTTTTTTATCTTTTCTGGTCAACATCAAACAGTGATCTTAAAGAGATAAAACTAAGAAATACCAATGTATAAATAACACTGAATTCTATAATTTTAATATACTTCTCCAACTGAATCTCTTGAAGATTATGACCAGGGGTATCTTCAAAAAATGCTGACAATTAAGAAGAGATAATCAATTACGAATTCAAAAGTTAAAATAATACAGTTCAAATACTTGATGTTTTCGTAGTGTTAAGCTGTATTTATGCAAAAGAAAACAAAACTATTATTCCATGTTTTCAAATGGAACCAAATTCTGGCCTATGCTTACATTATTTGAAATTACCATCTAGTTGTTTTTTAAATGACTGATCTCTTGAGATTTCAACTACTTGGACAAAACACTCCAAGAGCCATAACCAAGTGATAAGTACATATTGATTAGCTTAATATCAACTAGTGACACTAATCCAACAAGGTCACTTTTCACCTGCTTGCACGAAGAGACTCAGTGTGCCTTTCATTTTAAATCAATCTGGTAAACAAAAAAAGAAGGATCTTTCAGATTGCAAAACACATGAATCTATATAAAATACACACTAAATGCCAGAGCGTAAACAAACTGGTAATTATTACATAACAAATCTCTTCCAGTCCTCTTGAGGAAAGTAGAGTCTGACAGTATTCAGTTCTAACAGGAGCAGATAGCAGAAGAATTACATATTCATTCTATCAGAAAGAAAAAAGGAATAATAAAAAGCAGAATTTAATTTATAATTTATGTTTACAGGTGTTATTTGTGTTATTTTTAAGAGTTACTGTATGCTTTGCAGATTATTTGGTCTGGTTCAAGTTGACATGTTGCATCACAGAACAAGCCTGAAGGGTCTTTACAACATGTACGGTAATTAACACGTCATTAACAAATTGACTCATATACATTCAACATCATCAGTGTTAATAGCATAATAATTAACTTACTGTACATAGCACGTAGCACCCCTGGCACTTTTCAAAATAAATTTGGAAGTGCATACTTTCAAATATTAAAAAGGTAGCTATTCACACTGAAATACTTTCATCAATAAACTTTTATATGTGTGCTATGTGAGTATGTTTTCAATGAGGCATCTTTAGTGATGCTACAAATTAAATCAGTATCTGACTCAAGCTGTACTGGTACAAAAATACAAAGAACAAAGACAAGCCTTAGTCTGTGAAAGAACTAGTAATACATTAAAAATTTAATACTTGGCAGGTCAAATCTGGATACTCTCTGCTGAAGACAACCAATATTAATGAATCAGACTACAGAGTCATTGTCTAGGATCCCAAAGGAAACAGTAATGCAAGTACAACAAATTCTTGGAAGAGCAAAATCTTCCAAAACTACTTAACAGAGTATCACACTGGTCAATGTTTTAATCATAAATATGTTAAACCTTATACGACGTTTTCGAAAATGAATGCTAGCTAAATCTAGTTTTAACTAAAAATTCGGTCTGCTTTTATGTTTCAATTGAAGTCTTTGTCCTAAAAAAGAGTTGAAATCTTAAATTTTTGCGTGAATGTCTGCCTTACTATTTGTCTTTCACCATGTAATAATTACTTATTTTAAAAATTTGGTTGTATTTCTACAGTAGATCTAAAAGATACAAATTAAGCAGTTATTTAAGAAGCTTCCTTAAGAAAAAGAGTATTTGGGTTTCTCTAACAATAACGACACAGTTAAAAGAAAGGCAAAGATAAGACAACACTGTGTATCACCATTTATACAAGGGTCCTGGCAGATCAGATAGATGCTTTTCACAGTGGATTTAGAGAAGTTCTGAATAGAAAACTTACAAGAAAAAAGCGCCAGAGGATGAGATAATTCAAATAAATACATTATAGGTAGTCTATCAGGTAGATTCAATTACTATCCAGTTATTTTTTAATAACATTCTTTGAAACTGTTATTGGAAATGAGATCCTCTGGAAAACACGTAACTGGTTAGTTGATCACCTACCTACGGGATATCTACTATGTTTCAAGCAGTTTCATTTCCTTTATATTCTTCTCAGCTCATTCTTTCTTTTATTTATGCTTTCATTCAACAAACCTCTATTAAGTACCCACTACATGTAATACATTAAAACTTAACTCATCACTGTTCAGCAGAAATTATTAATTGCAACTGAACTTTAGCAACTTTAGACTCCTTTAAGAAACAGCCATTCCAGAAATGCAATTGCTACATTTTTAATTGATTAACATGCTATCTACTAAAATTAGTTGTACAAAAATATACTCATTTAGCTTTTTATACAGAATTAAGAAACTGAGATACACAGTTAAATGCCAGGTAACCTGTGAATGTCCTCTAAATAAAAAATATGTATTTAAAAACATGAAATTTATCACTCTTTATTTAAAGCACTTCTGTTATCACCTATCTTTGAATCTCTGGCATTACAGGTGGTAGCAGGTAGATACCACATCAATTTGAGATCAAAAATTAATGAAAATACCAACTTCCAAAAAAAGGGTAGTGAATTAAGTTTTCTTACAGTTTTAAGACTGTAATTTTATGACAGTGTTAAGTAACCCAACAAAACTACAAAAACCTCTACTATTAAATGTTCTTTATATAAATTATAACTTAATCCTTGAAAAGCAAAGTGCCTCCTGATTTCATTTTTGGCCCAAAAAAAAAAAAAAAGAGCCTGCAAGCAAAATAGTCCACTTGTAAGCTTTTTGGCTTCCAGATAATACACTGAAAAAAAAAATGGTCAATTATCTCATAAATAGTTTCCACATTCAGCACATTGCTTGCTGAATGCATCTCTTTTTGAAAGATACCAGTCATATTTGGAGAATCAGTATTATAAATAATATCATGAATGTACATAACTAGGGTAAGACTCAATTGCTTTCACTACATGTCTTTGTGGTCTGTTTAGGAATAAAGTCACCTGCCTGCAGAGGCTACACTGTGGATGAGCTAAACCATCAGCAGTTTATCCCGGGGTGATCTGCACTACATACAATTATGCCAGGGTCACCTAGGTCATATAGGAAGCCTGAAGTTTTAAACTGTCATTAGAATATTGTGGCCTGATTTTAACAATACAGCAGTGCTTCTAATGATCTTAAAGGTAATTCACTATTCAGACCCCAAGCAAAAGATGCAAATGTAACACTGAAAGCTCCTTATTAAATACCCACAGGCTACATCTCTGTACAATAAGTGGTCCAGGTCTTTTTAGAACATACTAATTAGATGAACAGAGAATCAGAAAAATGCAAAACCAGGTCATGCAACAAAAATAGTGAAGTGTTAAGGGGGGTGGGTATGTGAGAAAAGCATACTAGACAACTCCCTCCCACCATTATTAAAAAATTATCTTCAATAAGGGGGCAAAATAAATCATGTCAGGTCACTGTTTGACTCATCCAAATTAGGGTAGATATTACTATTAAAGTTAAGTTTTAAGTTTATTGTCAAAGATATGCTTAACTGATGGTACAACACTATGAATAATGCATTACGCAAAAGCCCAATCTAAAATTAAATTTGCCTTGGGTTATCTCCTATTACTATAAACATTCAGAATTATTCTGGTTTATAAATGAAAGCTAATATCAAGAAAATACTTTTTGCAAGTTTTACCCAATAGTTACATATACATCGTTGCCACACCAATACCACCACAAAATAATGGCCCCAATTCTCAATTACTTCTAGACAAGCATATATATATACAGACATTTAATATGGGCATATTATATTTGTCATTTAGGTTGTACCAAAATTCAAATAATTTATCTTCATATGAAGTGTTACCACAAGGTACCATTTCTTTTCTTTTTTTTAAATGAAGTCTCCTTCCAATCTAAACACTGCAGGAACTGCAGACCAGAGAGTCTAATATTATACTGCGGAAACTAAGGCATCGAAATCCTCACTGGCTGATCAAAATGCTGTAAGACACTACCAACTGCATTTTGAAGCTATACGATTTACGTTGTAATCCCTTCTTTTCATGCTCCTAATTTCCAACTATGATTTCTCTTGCTTGTGTTCTCTCTCTTCCTCTGATCTCCTTCTCTCTTTCTTGTCTCTCTCTCCCTCTCTAAAAAATGTGAAGCACACAATAAGGGAAAAAAATAAAGTAGGCATATGACAGTTTATGGTTATGACGAGCTGACGGTTTGGCTCGTCCACAAAGCGCTGTCATCTCACAAATTTTTTGGAAAACAATTTAGCGTCCTTAGAAGCACCTCAGCAACATTCCTTAACATGACTGAGACTTCTTTTATTAAATAACTTATGGTAGAAAAATACCTTTTGATGTTAAAATGGGCTTCAGGGAGTTATGCTGAGTTTTTTGGTACCAGTCAGTTCCAAATTCCATCATTTCTATTTTACTATTTGTGCATCCTTCCAAAAAATAATGTTCTACATAAATTTGGCTATCAATTATGCACAATAAATTCATCCTTATTTTAAAAATTGTACTAGTATTCTTTAAACAACTTTAACATTCAGTACAAAATAACCACAATAATAAAATTCCCAAAAGGAAGTGCTTCACAACCTGAATTTATGAAGCCTACTTAGATCACTAGACTAGGGGTCCAAGATTTAGATTCTCATCTCATAGCTGCTGTTCTAAGTATATGGTTGTATGGCCTTGACCATGTTGTGCTTTCCCTCAAGCCTCACCTGTAAGGTGAGAAGACTGGCCAGATGTTCCATAGCTTCCTCACAAGTTCAGAATTTATTTAGGACTCTCTGATACTATGGCTACAAACCATATAATAAGAGACACAATGATTCTGAAATGGGTCCTAAAATTCAAAACACTCTCAAACTATTTAACTTACTTTCTAAAACAAATTTGAATCATCATAACACTAAATTCCCTGAAACTTAAATTTGATCACATTCCAAAAGTGACTGTGGAAATTTCTGGGAAAAGTATGCTCTCCTCTCAGAATCAGACTGCGCTGTAGAAAGGGGAGAGGTGGGGAAAGGTGGTGAGATGATGTCCTTACTGGTGCGAACTGTAGCTCTCAACTGATAAATTATATTCTGAAGTACGAAAATAGTGATTCTTAGGCCCAAATTTTTCTCTTCGGACTAAGAGACCACAGATCCAATGAAGTAAAGTATAAACAAGCACCTCATAATCTACCTATTGAATCACATGTACCTACTTTTTGTTTGTTTTTTTTTTTTTTTTTTTTTTTTTTTTTTTTTTTTTTTTTTTTTTGTGGTGCAGGGGATCGAACTCAGGCCCTTGTGCTTACAAGGCAAGCACTCTAATCACTGAGCTAAATCCCCAGCCCCACATGTACCTACTTTTATATAGATTCCCTGTATTTAAAAGTTCTTATCTGTTCAAGAATAATGTATTTTTTAGTGCACTGGGTAGTTCTTCATAAAATGGTTTCCAACTGCAAGTGAATGATAATTGAAATGCCACATTAACATCTTATTGTAAGAATGACTAAATACTGTACATTAAGTATATTTTAAATTTTATTTAAAATACTCAATCCTTAATGAGGGCTTGGTTAAGCTGGCTAGTTTAGGATCTTTACAGGGTACCATTCAAATGATAATTTAGACCATGTTCAATATGGAGGAAATATGCATTTCTATGGAAAGCTCCCAAAAACTGTGGTGTTGTTTTGTACCGCAATTCGGCACTTTTAAATCAGACACTCTCAAATAGCAGTTTCTCCTACATAAACTGCAGGTACAATAAATTTCAGTATGTGGGATTTTAGACTTAAGAAAACATTTTGCTAGTGTGTGTGTCATTCTAAAGTGGCTTAGGCCTCTAATTTGTTGAGGATATCCAAATATTTTAAACCAAAATTGTAAGCAACATTTGTCAGAAAGAGATAATAATGACAGTTCTGAGTATATAGAAAAGACTTCATCAATTCCTACTTTGACAATTGAAAACATACTCTCTTTTATCTAGTACTCAATAAAGTCTTGAATTTGACTGGATGTTATAACAGGCAAAGTATCTTATAAAATGTTTTTTGCCCTCAAGAAGCTGTTCTAAATAAATTAGTGTTCCACAAATTAATGAATTCATATTTTAAGATGCATTTGCAAAATGTTTTATCGTTCCAATGCTAATTTGCAACCAAGTTAAGAAATTTTCCTAACAGGAAAAAAAAATTCAAATGGGGAATGAATGTCATGTTTGCACAGGAAAAAAAAAAATGTGAATATAAAAAGTCCACGTGTACTGGTTTTGACAAGACACCTAATTTAGGCAATTTTTTATGCATATTATTTCAAAAATTCAGTAGCATCCAGATACACATTTAAATACTGAAACCTCTTAAACTATGATTAATTTTTAAATTGCATTAAATTAAATGTAATTTCTTGAAATCAATTATAGATGAGCAGGCAAGGAAACAGTTAAATACTAATTACAGTAATTAAGAGTTTCCAATTTAATTATGGCCAGGGATATGAATGTTCTAACATTTGTTAGAGTGTTTAGAAAAAAAAAAATGAATCTTTAATACAGAGTCTTTATTCACAAACATCTAATGGAGACCTCCTCTACCTCACTCTGTGCTTCTCTGCTGACACCACAGCAATGGGTTCAGATTGAAGAACTTGTCAGCAATCAGGCAGGAGGAAGCTAATTAGCTTGCAGGTTAATGAGTGTGATGGCTCTTGACAGCATTTTGTTACAGCCTCTTCTGTATTTAAACAATAAATGATTACTTATATACAGTTGAGACATTCCAACCACAATAGCCAAGTACATGTTTAGTTTTACAGGTATAATATCAATTTCTTTGTTTCTAAATTAAAAATGTAAAGTTTGCATTAGCTATAGCTGTATCACATTAACACAATACAAGAAAAGAAATGGTAATAAATATATTTTTAAACGGTAATGAATATATTTTATGTAGAGGTGTGCCCTTTGAGTTGAAAATTTCCATTGAAAGGATGCTTGGTAGGCAACATAATTGGGCTGCTGAGTGATAATTTAAATATGGCAGCTTTTAAGTAATGTGAAAGTACTTTCCTTTTTAAAAAACTCAAGAAAGATTTTTGTCTTAATTTTTTATTCTAGGTTTCTCTCTGTGTGAAATAGGTATATAAGGCACACACAGAGGATTCTCTGCTTACCTTGCCGGTTACTAGGGATTTGAAAACAGGTGGTGAATTAAGGAAATAGCTCTATTGAGAGATTAACCCATTTCATCAGCCAGTGGAGAAAGAAATAAGAACATTTTACAGCATCTCTATAATCCATATATTTTGTAGTAACAGAAATGTCTTAATAAAAGCACTAAGAAAGGGAATAAGTGAGTAGTTTGCAGCAGTTTGATTTACTTTGTAAAGTAGCAAGTATTAAAATCTAAGTAGTCTGATTTTTATTTACATGAGAGGAAAATCATATGTGTCCACGAAAACCTTAGCTCAGAATTAAACTGAACTTTAGCTGCATAATATCAAGGGAGGGTTATTTCAATTTAATATTCAGCATTCCCCAGAAATTTGAGCATAGACATGGAAAAGAAACACCTGCTGAGATTCACACTGCCTTCCAAATTATTTTGCATGCATGAAAATATTATTTGTGTACCTTCTCTCTGCTATATGATGAATATTTGAGTAAAATAGAAAAGTAATAAAATTTTCAAATATGTACCTTTCTAGTGCTTTTCTTACAAGAATAAAACCCATTATATCCATCGCAATTGTGGGAGCCAATAAATAAATATACATCAAAGAGCTTTAGTAGTCCTGGATACATACAGTGGGGAAAAAAAGAAACTTAGCATAAAAACCAAAACAATTTGCTATTGCATTTAAAGCTCCAGGTGTAGCAAGTGCCTATAATTGCCAAGGAGTGAATACAAATGCAAATTCAGATTCTGTAGTTGGTCACTTTCCCTTAGTTATTCTGAATAGTAAATCCTTAGGGGGCAAAATACAAGTACTTTCAAGATTGTACAACAATTGTGTGTTACTTAGATATCGGAACTCTGTAAACTGCACATGTCAACAGTCTATGAAAATAGTTTTCTCTGTTATGGATACATTCTTAAGTAACAAAGAATAACATTATTAATTAGCTTACAGGTACGTCTTTATCACACATACATCAGCCTAATGGCTCATTTTATAATTTGTATCCCGATGCCAGTTAATACAAATCCTTAAGCCACGATAGTCACAATGCTATGCTAAATCTAGATGGACATGTAAACACAAACTTTTCTAAAATTCTAACACTATGAAATTTTAGAGAATCAAAATTTTCCCCTGAACTATAAGGCTACTTCCAATATAGTGACTTCTAGGAAGAGACTGATGCCTAACCAAAATCAAAACTCATTCTGCTTGTTTAAATGAGAATATTCCTCAGTCTGAAAAATTATTTATAGAGATTTTTTACTACCCTGGTATACTGCAATGTTATTTCCTTTCCCACACACTAGCAAAGTCCATTTTCACAACTGCTATAAAGCGGCATGTTCACAGCTAGTAAAACAACTCAATAAATAGCCTCACGAAGCTATAGCTGTCTCATATCCTTTCCTCAATAAAAACAGAGGTGAACTGCTTATTTTCAGCAGCACACTATAAGAAGACAGAAGCATTATGACTGCTCATACATTCTGACTATCATTTGCCACAAGCTATATCTGTCAGCATTAAATAAAGCTGCATTATAAATGTAAACAAAACACCCACATCTACAAAATGAGCTGTCCGCCATGGCTGTAGGCATGAATTGAACCCGCTTATTGACTCAGGTTGCTCTTTTTATTTATTCTTCTACAAAGACATGCATTTACTTTACCATACAAGCACAGCAGACTTCCGAAAGGCAACTAGTCCTGTGCCAGGGCAAAAAAAGACACACGTAGAGAAATGCATGTCTTAATAGAATTACATTTTTGGGCAAAACTGACCAAATGTTTAAAAAACTCATTTTTTACAGGTTATTCTACATCAAGACACTAAATTATAAATCTATGGACTCAGTTCTCTAAATATGTATTTATGAACTACAAGATAATTTACTATCAAATCAATAGAACTTTATTTTCCAATATTTAATGAAAGGGATAGAATGATACTGCATGATTGATTGTCCTACCCTCCACATCTTGGGTATTCATTGATAAAGTCATGTTACAACTAGGGAGCTATAGTAAACATTCAGGGACTCCAGTTAGGCAAGTCATAAAATTAACTCAAGCTGTTAAAAATTCTTCTGTAAAAAATGATTATACCAATTGCAATATGACTGTGTAGTTTTCCAGGTGTTTCATGCTTACTACAACTGTATAGTCACAATAATGAACAATAATAAAAAAGGATAACAACTTTGTGAGTTTAAAATCATTTTGCCAGCTTCATTTTTTAAAAAATTCTGAGGTTTTGATAGATAATTCCAACATATTGTAATGTTTATATTTTCATGCTTCAAAAAAGCAAGAAGTCAGCCTGCCTCTCCCTCCCTCCCTCCTCCTTTCTCTCTCCCTTTCTCTACCTCTCTCCAAGGGGTCTCACTATGTTCCCCAAGCTGGTTTAGAACTCCTGGGCTCAAGAGGTCCTTCTGCCTCTGCCTCACGAGTAGCTGGGGATACATACAAGTGAACATCACTGCCCTTCACTTCCTTTCTCTTTATTATTGTTCTATGACAGGGCATAAAACTAGGAAAGTGGACATGTGAAATACAGATGAGAGTGACTATAGCCCTGATAATATTCCAACAAGTGTGCTGCACATCAAAACTTTAGTCTATTCCCAGGCTTATTTTCAAAAGGAACATCACTACGCCAAATCATGACAAATGAAGGTATGTTTTGAAGTCATTCATGACAGACAGAGCCAGAGTATACAAACAAGTCACCACTACAGATGGATTACAAGAAAAATGAAATACAGCACTTTTTTCACACAACCACATGGAGCTATTCTGGGTACTTGCTCAAATAATTTCTCAATTAGTTTTCTCCACCAAACTGACTGGTCGCTTCAGCTTCATGTACACAGAACTATGAAACTAGGTTGAAAACAAGCCTCCGAGACCACCTCCCAGATTTCCAAACAACAGGTCTGCAGAGACCAAGTACTCCAACAAGGTTACTATTTATTGTCTGTCACCTGTCGAGCAACTCAAGAATCCTAGAGAGGTCCAAGTTTCTACCTTTGTCTCCAACTGCAAAATAATCCACAAATTACAGTCTAGGTCTTAATAGCAAGAATTAAAATGCAATGGTTAAAATAGTAACATGTACAGTCTCAACTTATTCTTATGTAGGACATCATTCCCTGTGAAAAGGAAAGCCTAAATGTTATTACTGCTCTTCCTTTCTAAGATAAGCCCGTTAACAAGAACTACGGGATTGCTTACAGCTTCTACTCATTGAGTAGGTTACATCATTGTTTATGTTGTTTACAGAAAAAATAGGGAAATCAGTACAAAAGAATAGTAGTAAGTAATTAATGTATTGTAGTGTAGTAATTTCCACTTTCTACCTCCATTTAAATAAAATAAAGCTCAGTAATGCCAACGTAAATCAGGGGGAGCCACAGGGGAGCACAGCAAGGCAAAGACATTAAAGCCAAACCAAAACCCTTCTTCACCCAAGCTACTACTATTATTACTTGTGCAAAGCAAATATTCAGCCTCCAACCCTAAATCATTTCAATTCCTATTTCCAAGTATAATTTAATCTTTCTCAGCGACACTTGATGCTTACTTCATCACAGCATAATGACAGATTAAAAAGTTGTTGAATTAAATATTAAAGAGGACTTCAGGCAGTTCTGCATTTTTAAGGAATAACACAGATTGGGGATGAAATGAGAAGCCCAAATGCATATTTTATACCAAAAGGAAAGAATACATATATTTTTCCTCCAGGCCACCTACTCTGTAATAAAACACAGGGCAGGTTTTTATTTAGTGGATAAAAATGTGAAATAATATGATAAACTTCATATCACTGTAATCTGGCACCTTACAATGATGTCAAAGCTAATGATACCATGTAAGAAAATGATTTTTTTTGGTGAGCATCTTATTTAAATATTTTAAAACATGTATATTCATAATTTATCACTTTTGCATTCTGATTTAACATTTTTTAATTTGTGGAAATTTACCTCAGATAATCTCACAAGATGACAGCATTAAAAGCAAACCATTATGTAAATGGTTTTATGGTACAAATTGTTCTGGGTGTGTGGAAAAAGAAGTTGAGATACAGTTGTAAACATAGTTCCAATTAAAATGCTGACTGGGATTGCTAAGCCTAATTTTGGAAACTCCCATTACATTCAGGTAAAATTAAAGATGAAATGCAGGTAACAGTGGTATCAACTCTTAAAACAGAATAGAAATATAGTCAAAAATAACAAAATTCTGGAAGTTTACACTTAGGATATATTCAAGGTAAAGAAACAGATTTAACAGATAAAATTCCAAGGGCGCTTGGATCACTGAACTTGGTTAATGTTTTCGTTATAGAGAATAGAGGTTTTTTTTTTTTCTTCCTGAGGCTTAAAAGACAACAAACTTTTAAGTCCTTCACTGTGAATTTGAGCAATAGGGAAAAAAATAAATTCCATGAATATTTTGTTCTATTCACATAACAACAAATTGCCATCTTTTTTACACATAGTATACACTTATTCACACAGTATTTATAAGTATCTACACAGTTTCTTGCCCACTTTTTCATTTCACTTACCCGTTACTGATATTAGCTACGTGACTGAACCACATGAAATTACCAATTTGTAAATTTAAAAAATGAGATGTTACAATTTCTTATGATTCAATGATTCATTTTAGAAAGCTGTTATCTTTATGTACTTCCACTAGAGAAAAAATTATTTATAATAGTATGTTTCAAGTAATTAGAAGGGATTTTTAAATATGTACTATATAGAGGAGTCAAGGTTTTTCCTTACAGGCCAAAGAAGCAAATGACATTTGTTTTCAAAACCAGTTCAGTTTTGGAACAAGTATATAGTACAAATGTCAGAAAAGTACTAAACATTTTTAAGTAAAACATTTTATCTGCTTCATAAATAGAAAAAGATAAAAGAACTAGACTGGTTTCTTCAGAAATTATGACTTTGGCTGCGATAGAGCTAAATGTCATCACAAGTGGCAACTACACATGGTCTTGAAAGGATGGCCTAATTCCTTTTGGAAAAATTTTCAGTGTGATTGCTCCTGGCCAAATGTGACAGGATTTACTCATGATATGATGCACACACAGTCCTTTATTTTAAAGAAAAGCATAAGATATTACAGTGTAATTGTTTTGCAAATCTAAAAAGAAGCAAGGTTTTAAGTATTTCTTTCATTAATCTTTCCAGATCTCAGGGTTCTGTTTTTCTCCTGACAAGGACACTTGGCTAGCTATTCATTATAACATTCTAATCCCACACAATTACATGCACACACTACACTGTAGAAATACTCCACAACAGTCTTTGCTAACATTCTCTAAAAGTACAAAACAAGCAGAGAAAACAAATCCTCCCTACCTGCCCCCCATACATCTTGACTGGAGCTCAGTCGCTCTGGGTAGGAAGGAAACGGTGGTGACATGCAATTTTTCTAGTTCCCATAGTTAAATTCTGGAAAGAGTAATAATCTTAATTTTATGGAATGTTTTCCAACCGGTAACAATGAGGCGATAATTCCCCATCACCTAAGGACATAGTAGGTACTCAACAAATGTTTGTACAATTAAATTTCTATAGAATTCCCTGCGGAATTCAGTCTTCCCATTGAAAAACAGCCATTAAATTGGGAAACCTCAGGGCCAATTACAGCAAGGAAACTCCCTAGAAGATGTTTCAAATTTATGGTCAAAGATTCCTCCATCCCCTTCTTCCTAAACCAGTATTTTCCCCGGTTTTTAGGTGCTTGGATTTTTCCCCTATCTATTGAAAATGTTTACATGGTGCTTAGGCGGACCTCCTCTGGGATATTCGGGTCGGCAGTAGCCCAGACAGTTGAAATCAGGGAAATACAACCTCTATCTAGGGCGCCTGGCCGCAAATCAAGTTTCTGCTTTGGATTTTAAAGACACCAACGTTTCGAGCTTCAGAGGTCTGACTCAGGTAGAGCTGACTCAAGAGCACCAGGCCAGCAAAAAACACGCTACCCCCAGCCCGGCCCGCTCCGATCGTTCTGCCCCCAGGCTGCCGGGCGCAGCCTGCCAGCGGGCGTGCGTCGAGCGCGCCCATTGTTCTCTACAGAGCGGAGGAGCCGGCCGCTGCCCGCAGGACGGCGTACCGGACCCCTCCCCGCAGCGTCCCGCTCCCTGCCGCGGCGCGCCCCCGCCCCGCTGGCTGACAGCGAATTCTCACCGCCCTGACTGCATAATTAATGTAAATGGAGCAGCTTCCGTGTCACATGCGGGCTCTCTGGGTTTACTTTTGTGCGACACTTACACAGGAATATTAACTAGAGAAAGCAGCATCACAACAGGGGTGGAAAATCAGCCTGTCAGGGACTCATTCCAAATGCCACGGAAAGCCGAGCGGCTTCAAGATTGTTTCATCAAGGTGATTGAGAACAAAAACTACTGAGGAAAGAAAATTCGGGCTTAAACTGAGCTCCCACACAGCCATTATTTATCGCTCTAGCTTCTCCAGGGACGAGATTCCTGACAAATCTTTATGCAAAATTCAGCTTTGAGGAAAGGCGGGAGGTTACTGTGCGTGTGCACACTCAAGCGAGCTAGTCTCGGGCCGTACGTACGCAAACGCGCACCGACCCCACACGTGTGCAGACGAGACGGCCTTGCACATCACAGCCGGGGACACTGAGTTACTGCCGAAGCCGCTGGTAAACTGTGGACAGCCATACTCGACTGAAATTAAAGCCCATGTCCCAGGGGACGCCACAAAGCTCTGCAGTAAGGTGCCTGGTTTATAGTTCTGTTATCCACTTCAAACTAATATGTGGTTGCTGCCTATTTTTCTCTCCATAACCTGCTGTGGGCAAAAATACTTCAAAGTCAAAATTAACGTTCCACATAATACTTTACGTGAAAAGATGTGCTTCGATTGAAATAATTTTTACTTAATTTTCATAATCATTCAGGACATTGCATATATGATGTATCATCTTTTCCGAAGGTGCCTTCCCAAATCCATATGCAGCCTGACCTAAATTAGCACCCAATCCTATTTATGCTTTCCAGATTAGAAATGTTAGCCTTTAAATAGAAACTATTTAAAGGACTGATACATCAAATATACAGTTACTTAAATTCACTTAGACTTAAAGAAACAGTATATTATAAATTCATAAGCAATTGCCAGTTGTGTTAGGCTGTTTTTTATATCATAAGTAATCATATCTACAACTTTCCTAACATTAAGTTTCCACACAATTTAGGAAAGGAAATGAAATACATTAGAAGACAAAGCAAGAAAGAAGAACCTCTTCAGTAAGAAAAGGTATGGTTACAAATTTTAACTCCCATGAGTTAAATGTAAAGAAACAATATTTGTGCATAAATCCAACTTATGCCTCCCTCAAAAATGCCATCAAGTGACTGTATGTTTCTGGTAAAGCATGTGTGCCACCTCTCCTCTAAGATAACAGAGTGGCTTAATGCCAAATGTTCTCAAGAAATTCCTCCACACAAAGGGGTCAACTGTATCCCACAGAGTAACCCTGCACATATTTTCCTATTAAATGACTGAGAACTAAACCCATCTGCATGTCTTTATTGGCTTAATTAAGTATACGGACAATAACTGAAAATGGTATCTTCATACATTTAATATACTACAGGACAGAAGAGATCAAAATGGACATGCCAATCAAAAGGGTTTACTTTAGACAGGAAGCAGACCATCAGATCACTGTTACAAATTAAAGGTATTATATTCAATCATTTTAATACCTTAAAAATGAATAACCCTGCTCTGCACACTAAATCATTTTTCTCCATAGAGGTAACATTTCTTTTATGTCTAAATGCACAAATTCCTTCATCACTGCTCCAGTTCTTTTATGAGAAGTAGTAGACATCTATTACTCTCCACTGAAGTCAACATTCTCACCAAGCTTGGACTTCCCTTTCTTTACATATGACTGACTCATCACGTATTTCAGTAAAAGCTCCTCCACTTTAAAAAATGAGAATTCATGAACAGATTATTCACAGTGATCTATCTCCCAAATCTGATTTTACTGCACTAGAACTCTTATTGGCATTCTGTAGTTAATAACTTCTATATTAACAAATGCTACTTTATGTTCAGTCAGTATGCTTGGTAAATAAGATACAGTAAATCCACCCTTACTTTCTAATAATAATTAAATTAGCCTTCTAATTCTGTAACTTTTTACTTATAAGAATTTAAAATCTCATATATACAATATTAATTTTGACATATTTTTAAAAGACACCAAATTTAGGATCTACCTACACCATGCACACACACACACACTATGAACAGAAAGTCTCTTGAGATGCTGGTGTGAAACCTGCAGTTCATTGATTTGGTTCTTGATAATATGCTATTAAATTGGCAAACATGCTGACCTTGTGTGCAAAGGCAGAATTATGCATATGCAACATAAAGTTAAAAAAACAGCTTCAAAATGACTGTTTAAAACTGTAGGCTACAAAACCTCAAAATACAGACAAGCATTCCATAGTTTATTTAAAATTGGCAACCACAATTTAACAAGCTATTCTAACAAATGATTAGCATAGCGTGTGCTTTTCTTTAGCCATCAATTATGACACAGGGTAATGCAGGGCACAACTTAAGTGTCAAATTACAATATGCTATACAAAACCACTTTGCAACACAGCTTTCTGTTTGCTTAGCAATTACTACAGAGCACACTGCTTCTCATGAAAGGAATTGGTCAGAACTGTTTATAAGAATTACCACCAATGTTTATATATTTATATTATAAAGAATTAGATGACAATTTCATAAATTTTCTCTTAAATCTTTAATAAAATGGCTGGGTTATCTGTCTTATGTTTGTTTTAAAGTATGCATACAACCAAAATGGTCTGGGTCTTTTTCTCCTTAAAAGAAGACTCATCCATGATGTGACAAAAGTAGACTATTATTTTTTCAAGACCAAAATGTAAGACTTTTCACTTATTCTTCTACTGACCAAACTTTATTATTTTAACTGCCAGTATAGTGAAGTCTATAGCAAAATTTGTAATCACTCTAAAGATATAGCAATGTGTCTTTTTATAATCCTCAATAAGACAAAGACTTACATACAAAATAAACAAGTAGAATTTCAAAAATGTGACAAGGTGTAATTTTTACATAGCAATCAGTGTTTCAAATATTTGATCTATCAGTGGTGAAAAGAATAAAGGTTATCTGTCTTAATTGTAGGACCATCCATTAATTCATAAAACTCTTATGTGAATAAATACTTAATGAGAAAAGGGAAAAAATACACAAAACAGTTTATATACTGTTTTTTCCATTCTGCTGCTGTCCTTTCTCCAGCATTTGCCTAAAGGCTCTCAGTAAATTACACTCCCAGTAAATGACTGTAATTTACCCGTTGAATTCCCTTGTTCAGGAAAAGCACAAAAACACATTCCAGCATTTCCACAGCTCAAATTTACCATTCGGGATGTCAAGAACAATCCATGGGCAGTAATTTGAAACTGTTTGAACCTTCAAATGAGGGAAATTAGAAATGTTTTGAAAGGTAAGATTTTCAGTGAGGAGATAAAAACCTGATAAAAATCTCTAACTGTTCTGTTCTTTCCTTCTCTCTCCCATATCAAAGTCAGAGGGCTAAAGAAACTAGTCCACAGTGGGTTTTCACACAGTGCTGTAGTATAATACATACTATAATATATTATATTAATAACATAAGTCAAATTTACGTTCACTACGTTAATTTTTAATGACAATAAACACTACAATAATGCCATGCTTAATGCTAAAACATAGATCCTGCTAAACAGTTTTTTTTTATCATAACTTTCTCCCGTGTACTATCTGAACATACTCAAAAGAACTTTCCCCAGTACAACTTGTATGAGCAAAGTTATAAAGATTCAATGCTCCGGGGACACCCAGCAGTCACAGTTAAAATTATTTGTATAAATAAGAACAAAACTAGTCACATTTCAATAGAGAAATGCTATGCACAAAGAAATGTAAACATTTACACGCACTAAACTTGAACTGTACCACAATATTTTTATATTTAACATAGGCCAATATATAGAATACACCAGTATAAATCCCCAACGTAAACACTTTCTTACCTCTGTAAGACACACACATACTTTCTCACACTATAGTTAAGAACATTCAATAACCAAAACAGCCTATTTCACTCTGTCTAAAGGCAGGTTTTCATATGGCAAAATGGTTATAAATCCTCATTATCCTAAATAAAATTACAGCACTTTAAACATTTCCAGGGAGAACATTCTCTCTTCTAAACAACTACCTTAGCGAGTAATAGGAAGCAATATGGTTGCACTTGTGTCACAGTTGGAAGCCTTTTTAAACTGTCGCCCTGCTAGCAAACCGATTCTACATATTAAAATGGATGTGTTGCTTATTTCAAGGAGAAGAATCATTTATAAAATCAAGGCCATTATTAGGATATTGTGACTTACTTCCTCTTTAAAGTGAACCAGAACTACAAGTGACAATAATCTACATATGGTCGTATAACTTCACACTTCATCAGTAGTTTGGTTTCAGAAGAAAAGATATTCACAGAAAATAAGGTTTTGCATACTTAGCATTTAATAACTAAAACAGCCTATTGTCCCAAATATTTCTGATCACAATTATATAGAGAGGGAAAAAATTCCTAAATGTCCCTTTTAGGACAAAAGATAAAGTCTTTAAAATATCTCCAACTAAATTATACATTTTTTTTAATGTATGGATTTTACATACTTTAGATTATTTTACAAATGCATCCTTTCTCCAATAGTTGTTTTGGCAATAGGGAGCATACTTGCTATTAAAATAGCTGTATAGTAACTGTAATGCACTCATAGTTTAGGTAGTTTAATATCAGATCTAAACTGGATATGTGGGTCCAACTTTCTGTTGTACCTTAAAGTTCAAAGAAAAAAAATGAATGACAAACATTACCATTCAGGGAACAAATGAAAATGCTTTACTCATGCTCAAATTTTATTTAACTGTTAAAAATATATTGGTGGTAATGTAACTTTTCTACATGTTTATTATCAAGGTATACAATGGCCCTCTGCTTTTTTAATTCCACAGAGCATATAGAAGAAATTATGCATTCCCACTTCTCCAGAGGGATTTGCAAGCCCAGTACTCTGGGAGGCTGAGGCAGGAGAATCACAAGTTTGTACCCAGTGGGCAATTTAGCAACTAAAAGTGATCATGTCTCAAAATACAAAACAAAACAGAGCTGAGTATGTAGCTCAGTGCAAAGGCATTGCGTTTAATCACTGCCCATAAAGAGGGTTGGGGGGGGGATTTGCAGCAAAGTGATGCTCTCTATCAAATGGCTGCTTTGTAGATTCTTAAACATTACTTTTTTGTTAGCCTTCAGTGTGAACAATTTAAAAATTTAATAATCTCAGCTGTCTTTACATTTGGTGTATATATTCAATTCAATGACTATTTCTTGTACTACATGCTTAACTGGGAAAGGCAACTAGTAATAAAGTAATTAACTCCTCAAACAAGACACTATATGTTCTGCTGTTGTTCTTGATTGAAATTTTCTCAGTTAATTTCTAGACAATTACATTATCTACTGCATAATTGCAAACCTGGATGAATTGTTTCTAAAAGTTGCATCATGTTTCATGCCAACAGAACCTACAAATGCATAAAAGCTCCAGTTTCTAATGCTACTGTTATCAAGCCAAAAACAATTATACTCATTTGAGTTATGGCAACCAATAAACTTAGATAATCACCACATGCAACACAACATTTTGGCACTTGAACTTAAAACTCTTGTAGACAACTATAGATTGCTTCTAACGCAGAGCACTCTTGTCCTACCCAAGGCTGCCAATAGAAATGCCAAAGCTGCAGAATACGGCGCATCCTAGTAATGCTGTCAGTAAATGGCACATTCACACAGCCCCCAATCCTCTCTTCCCAGGCATGGTCTTCTCCAGCTGCAGCTTAATTTCCTGTGACTTGCCTAATTACTGTAATTAAGGATTAATTGCCATTAATTATTCACACATAAGCTCATCGCAAATCATGGGGTAAATGTCTTATGAAAGCTGCCATACAAGCCATGTATAAACACACTGGGATGCTTCAGGCAGGCGAATCTATCACTCAGCCCTCAAGCAAATCTCTATGCTTCTCTTACAAAAACAGCTATAACTCTCAGAAACTCGACAGTTCTTTCAGGTAAGCATTAGGTTACAAAGCATGTTTTCCTGTGGAAGCCACAACGGTTTTATTAGTACTATAAATGCTGTTTTATCTTTCCAACTGCTATTTTTATGTTTCCATTTTTATTCTACAGTGCTCAGTTTAGGACAACCACTTGCTTCAAGGAGGAATGTTTGCAGTTGCTACTTTCTCCATCACAGTTTGAAATAGTTCCATGTGGTTTACAACATATGACCATGCAACTGGAATCAGCATGCTCGAAAAGAAAAAAAAAAATCCAACAGATTAGCTACACAAGTAGGATGGAAAATTTCATTTTCAAAATTCATCATCTCTATCCGTGGTATGAAAAGCCATGACACATATTGAATCACTGCAAAGGTGTTCCTTGTAAGACAGGTTACCAACGTGGCCATGAAAAGTTCCACTGACAAGAATGACTGAAAATGGCAAGGAAATAAACTGGCTTTGTATGGATTACTTTTATATTCTATGGGTTCCTTGTCTTCATAAAATCCGGTATTTTCACAATCGCAAAATATAGACATCATTCATCTGCCAATCTAGTAAAGAAACTGTTTCTTAAAAATATTTCTTACAGACCCTGAGCTGAGGAGGGAACTTTCAAGTCTCTTAGTCTAGAAATAATACTCCTAACAACACTTTTTTCCTAGTTATCTAGATTTACCATGTTTAAATGATTTAAAATGAAATCATTCACTTTAACAACAGAATGAACTCCTGTGTATGTTAGAAGACTCAAGCGACATCAACAGTATGTATTACCATTGCCCTAGGAAATGTATATCCAAGAGGCAGAATGCTGTTCTAATTGTTACGTTAGTTCCTTCTACAGCAAATTAATGCATGAAACATTTTCATCTCAGTACGTTTGTGTGTCTTCAGCTAACATTTATGTAAATGGACCTTATGGCAGATTTCTAATGTTTAAAATACTCCTCTAGAATATCAACTTTTTCAAATACATCATTTAAGAGTTCTTTTCCCCATTTTCTGCAGTACTTAAGATGGGCATATACAGCAGCTAAAAGCATTTCAGAGTTTTAAGATCTAAGTTTAAAAAACCCTGCATGAATAACTACGGACCATGATTATATTCAAGCTTACAGAGCCACTGGCTATCAGTTTGGATACAAACTGAAAAAAAATTAAATCTATAACCTCTTACTGTCTAATATTTAATTGACAGCATTCAAATCAATTTCAAACATGTTTTAAGAGGAAAAAAAGAAAACACCATTATTTGCTGGTTCCAAAAGGTTTAGAAAGGGCATGTATGATTTCCACAGTGATCAGAGTATCTTTCTAATAATCCTCCAGGTCTTCCTTAAGAAATAGCTACCCACTTGATAAAGCAAACCAGTAGAGACCAGGTAACTAAGACAGTCCAGCTCTTCTATATTTAAATTCTATTACACAAGCCTTTATCTGAAACCCAAGTCTTTTTCTCTAACATTGGATTTCTAATATGAGAATAATATTTACAAACCTGAATTTTTTCACTGCTGAGTTACATATGTAATCCCAAACTGCAGTCTGAAATTTAGTAAATACTGAATGGTAATGAATCCTCCAAACCTACCCATTTGAACTACCCCTCCTTGCCAAAGCTTTAAAGTAGAAGAATAAAGAGTAAAGAATAAGAAAAGAATTTTTAAGTCTAGACTCCCGTACTCCTACTCATAAAAGAATTGATAAATATCTAAAGTCAAAATTCACAAAACTCCACACATATTTTGGTAGAAATGTATAACTGATTGCAGTGATGATACAAAATAAAATTAAACTGGTGTTCTATTTTTATAATTGTTGGGCTTTAAATACACTTCAAAGTTCAACGCTTTAACTTAGCTATGGGTTTACAGACTAATTCCTACACCCTATCCAAGAATTGGCAGTCAGTGACACAGAGAACTGGTAAAATCTACCATTCCCCACACAGAGCTTTACAATCAATGTCATCTAATTGATACTTCCTTATTTTTGTCACCTTGCCTTGATGCCAGCTGCCAAGCTCTGCCATGTCAGTTTCCATTTATGGACTCCCAAGTCCCTTGATCTGGCTAATTAGGGTTTATGTGTTAATTGGAGTAAATACAAAGATGGGAGTTACGGGCACAAATTTCAAAGCGCAGCCATAAATTGAAGAGCTGATAAGCAGGGAAAAGATGCCTTCGTGGAACAAGTGTCAAATTTACTTTATCACCAGGAAAGACACAAAATTTTCTAACAAAATGACACCCATAAGTTTTTTAAAAGACAATGAGAAGAACGGACACATTAAGAATATTTAGGAGTAAAATACACAACACACCTAAATTCAGTTCAAGAAAAACGACTCTCTTTTTTGGAAATTCCTTCAATTGTTTCTATTCTATATGACAATTTATTTTTACTTTATTTCACAGAAAACATATCTTAAATTTGACTGCATTAAGAAAAAACCTAAAAGAAAATCCAGTATTTGAATATCATGAGATGTGATTAAGTGAGCAAGTGAAATTTTAATTAACATTTTGGATATATTAATACTTTTTCTGCCAAAAGATAACTGGTTTATAAATAATTACCACAAATTATATTAAGATTTTCTGAATACTGTACAGATAGACTTAGGATACTAGATTTCAGATGCTTATCTCAAATAGTAGTTGAGACTGAGAATGCACCATTTCTTGTAGTGATGTATGTTTCCAACACTCTCCAAAACTTACTTTATTGAAAATATTGTCAGTTGGAAACACTGTTTTCTGGTGAGGAAAAGAAGTCAGATAATTAACATGGAAAATAACTGATAGAGTCTTCCAATTTTTTTAAGTTTCATACCTAATGAGTCATATTTAGTTAACAAAACTATAATCAGAGGATTAATTCATTTGTTACACTCTTCTATCTACTTGGAATTAGTTAATAATAGTAACAACAACAGCAGCAGGGGGAGAAGAATCAACAACTACACTACTTACATTTTTATAGTACTTTATGGCTTACAAAGACCCATTACACAAATTACTTGAGGCTATGTGGTAACTACCAGAAGTTAGAAAACATATAAAACATGTATGTAAGGTGTTTTTTTTCAGACAGGGTCTTGCTATATAGTTCAGGGTGGTCTTAAATTCATTACATAGCCCAGGACAGCCTCACACTCCAGGCAATCCTCCTGCCTCAAGCTCCTGAATGCTGGGATTACAGGCATGCACTACTACGCCTGCTATCTAAGGACTTTTAAGAGAAAGTGTAACAAACCATTTTCGAGTTGATATTTAGTTATATGAGAAATTTATACATTTTATAACAAATTTATAAAAGCATTCAGGAATAAGCCTATTGAAAAATAAAATTGAAAAGAATAACTAGTATTCACATCCATGTAATGTTTTTCAAAGGATCTATTTAACAGCTTAATATTGATGAAAACAGCTACATCAATAATCCTTCTCAAAAAGTTTTTTACCTTCATGCTCTTTTAATAAATAAAACATTCTATTCTCTCTTCAAACAGTTTATGAGAACTTAGGTTCAACATTCTGAAGATGTTCTTTAGGTCAAACCTCATGTTTCTGTTTCAGAATTCTAACTTCCTTCAGTATTTTCAATTTACGTGCCTGACAATTATGAACTTAATCAACTTTTTCAGTAAATGGAAAGATTTTGGAGTGAACTAAAGACCTTTTCTATGAATCATAACATTAAAAGTGAACCTTAAGATATTCAGCTACCTTCTGATAATGAAGAGCACATTTTTTTCTTTTCTTTTCTGATTTTGGGATTGAACCTAAGGCCTTGTGTGTGCTAGTTAAGTGCTCTACCACTGAGCTACATCCTTAGCATGTTCTTGTAAAAATAATCTCTGGAAAAGATTTGACAGCAGTGCTTAAGATTTCTGAAATATATATGGTACACAAATGATTTCATTTAACTTTTTCCCTAGGGGGAAAAAAATCAGTTACTTCTAGTACTCAGTCATTCAAGCAATATATTTAAGAAAAATTAATTCCTACATAAGAGTAAGTGAAAATGTCGCAGAAGAACATCTGACACCCACTTCACACATTATATCACCAAGCAACTTTGTATAACATTTTAAACAAAACTATCCTATAAGTTAGTGTGAGGTTTTAACTGAAAACCAAGCTAATGTCTACAAATTAACAGATGTCCATGAGAAACAGTAAGAAACAAAGAAATGCATATGTGAACATCACCAGCATCCAAATGAGTTTATTGTAGGACTCTTCAAAGCACATCTGATCTTGGCTCCAGCCTGTAGTCTACCTTTCAACTTGCAAATGACAGTGTCACCAAACACTGTCCTTCCATCAATCAAGCTGGGTCATGAATATACAAAAGGCAGCAGAGAGGCTGGCTACCTCCTGCAGTTCAACTTGGCCTAATTATCTAGGCCTTTCTTTTGGTTACAGTCTGAAGGGTATACACCCAGTCAGCTGCTGGGCAGCCGGAGGCCTAATCAAGAGAGGTTATGCATACTGACCCTTATATGGACATCCAATGCAAGTTAAATGTGAGCACCAAATGTCATCTTTCTTATTCATCATTATGAAATTTCCCTCCCCTTTCGAAATACCAATCTGCTGCCATTTTCAGACACTCCTCTTACCCCCCTCCAAGCTGTCATTTTACTGTGCTTGCTGCCAGTTGAGTGAATTAGCATTCTAACTGATATGCTGCTCTTCTCAGACAAATCCTTGAGCTGCGTTAACTAATGACTTCTCTCCAGAAAAAGGAATTGATAGTCAACCATTGATAAAAGAGATTGCATTTTCACGAATCACAAACAATTTGCTATCATGGTAGCAAAATCAGTAAAGAGTTACTATGGTTGTCCACTTTCCCTTGTGTTTTATTTCTCATTCCACTAACAGTTAACGATAACATTGAATGGAATTTAAAATTGCTCACTAGTCATCTGCAGTTGAGTATGATGGTGAACTCTAAGTAAAATTATTTATTAACCATAAAGGATTGCTAGAGATGGAAAGAAGGCAAACAATGAAGAACCATTCTCACATCTCAACAAATTGAGAATGAACCTGGTAAGACAACAAACTGCATCAGTGCCCAGTATCTCTATACACCGTAAGTGCTTAAAAACTACTGCTGGTGATAATGTTAATGATGGTGCAAAAAAAAAAAAAAAAGAAAGAAAGAAAGAAAGAAAAATAATGATGATACAGAAAATCAAATGTGAAGTAACTAGGCCTACAACTAAGACTATGATGTGGATCCTGAAAATGTTATGGAAGACAGGATGTAAAATAGAAGGGAGACATGAATTAAAAAAGATTTCACAGAGATATAAGGGAAAATACACTAAAGAAAAAAACCAGAAGACCAATTTTTATGGGCTACACAACTACATAGGTTCTCGGTGTATAAAACAAAGAGCTAATGCCATCCAGTGTAGCAGACACACTATAATGACTCACCACCCTCCAAGTCCTAAAAGAAGTCTGACTGAAAAGTAGTATCTAGCTAAAACTGAAACTCAAAGAGGTCAGAAATGAGTGAGAATCATGGAAAAGAATCTTTCATGGTTAAGTATGGAAGGACTGATTTTTACAGTAGCCTATTTATTGGTTTGTAAAGTCAGTGCAGACTCCCTAAAATACTTTGTAAACAAACACCTTTACATGCCAGTACCATGGCACATGTGTGAGTCTCTAGGAGAAAGAAAATGTGCATGGCATTGTTCCTGTCCTCCAGCTGCTTATAATCTCACTAGAAAGACAGATATACACACACAAAAAATGAAATGACACAATATTTAAGCACCATACATTTATAGTAAAGACTCGGGGAACAAACATAGGGCCTTGCTTAAGTTAGACAAGTACTCTATCACTGAGCTAAGTACCCAACCCTAACTACATCCTTAAACAATTATTATTAGTGGCACATAAATAAAAGCCAAGAGAGCCAAAGGAGTAATACAAAAAATAATACTAAGTTTTATGATTTGGAGAAAAGAGTGTCCTAGATAAGGTACATGACATACTGGTTAAGGGAAGCTGTGAAACATGATGTGTGTATGCAATGTGGTTAAAATACATATATATATGGTAAATGTTTAAATTTTTTTAAATTTACTACATAAAAGACATGTTACTATTAATCTCACTCAAAACCTCCCACACAAATTTCAAACACACTTGTTCCACCTATCTTGCCACTTTCTGAAGCAGTTCTAGAAGTCCTCTTTTATGAGTGTCTTCAGTTGTACTCTGTTGTGGCTGCCTTGGTGCCCTGAACTGATTCAAAACATTCACCCTTCATGGCCATTTTTGCCTTGGGGAAGAGTCAGAATTCACATGGTGCCAGACTCTATGAAAAAGGTAGATGAGGACACACTGTAATGTTCATACATGACAGCTTCTTTTTTCCTTTGGATGACACTTAGCAGCAGCACTGACCATAGTTTGGATCACAGTTCATAAAGACTGATGAAAGAAAACTTCCAGAACTGCTTCAGAAAGTGGCAAGATTGATGGAGTGTGTTCAAAATGAGATTAATGGCAATGCGTTTTATTGTAATAAATATTTTTATTTATATATACACTACATTTTTTATTAGTCTTTGTACCTTAAAAATACAGTATAATATGGGGGAAGAAGCTGTGAGGTAGAAATTAATCAACCATACATGTAAAAGGAAGATAGACCTGTCTGATTAGGACAAAAGATTCTTGTATGGAAGCTGTACAATCTATGTACTTTCTGAGTCCCCAAACTGGGTTTAAAGGTCTTCTCATGGGCCTCCTTAAAAAAAATCATATAGTCTGCATTTCTGCATTTCAAAATCCTATACTCATACACAATGTTTTATCCTATTTATCTATTGCCAGCATCAAAAACAGTCCCTGGCATGTATTTAGTGTTCGATAAATGATAGTTGAAGGAATAAAAGAATGAAGGTCACAATTATAATCAGCTATGAATTCTAGGCTAGAAATTTTGAACTTTGTCCTACAGGCAATGGAGAATAATAAAAGGCTAGAGTACATGATATGCGCAGTGCCATGGGAATTTATGTTAGGAACGAAACTTGGCAGTAGAATGTCAAGAAGACCGAATCAAAAACTAGAATTAAGAGGTCTAATTAGGGGGCTGGGGATTTAGCTCAGTGGTTAGAGTGCTTGCCTTGCAAGTGCAAGGCCCTGAGTTCGATCCCCAGCACCAAAAAAAAAAAAAAAGAGGTCTAATTAGATTATCAGAATAATCATTTACTGATGTCCACTCAAATGCCAATCCGTTTCCTTACAATTTATTTCTGTACCTTTCTCTTAAGTAGAATAACCTTGTCTTTCCTATCTAAGTAACCCTATTGAACATTTTAAAAAATGTTCATTATAACACTTTTAACACTAAAAAGCTAAGGACAACTGAAATGTTCCAGGATATGGAAAGGGTTAAGAAAATCCTAAGACAGTCACTCAACAAAATATTATATAGCAAATAAAATTATGTATTAAAGATTGCTAACATAAGCTAGACACAGTGGTGCATGCCCATAGTCCCAGTTACTCAGGACACTGAGGAAGGAGCATCATGTGGGCCCAGGAGTTTGAGGCCAACCTGGACAACATAGCAAAATAATTCCTCAAAAAAATTTTTTTTTGCTGACATGGAGAGTGCATACATTGTGATACTACTATTAACAACTCACAAGTTAAATTTGTTTAAAAATCTTCAATTACAAAATAAAAATGTACCCTAAAAAATTATAAGAGTGGGAAGAATACTTATCAGTAAGTTATTCTTCTAAAGGTCAACTTAGCAGTATTTACTATAAATGAAAATATGTATACACCACGAGTTCTCCATACCCCAGAGGAAGTCCAGTGTATGGGCCAGGGAAACACATATGAGTTTTACTAACAGTCATAAGCAGAAGTCTCCAGTTGCTTGCTTTTTGAAATCAGTATTCATCCAGATTACTTTATGACTATACAATATGCAAATAAATCAAAGTAAAACAATTCATTATTCATGGAGTCACTGATGGACTTTTGGACAGGGTTTCTTTGCACCCTACCCTTTTCCCCTATCTGTTATAACCATTCAAATACATGTCTCTAGATATGTATGTGCAAACTTTTCTCTGGAATATACACCTAGAAGTACAACTGCTAGTTTACAGGGTGTGCTGATCTTAACTTTGCTGGATATTGCCAAATAACTTTCAATAGATGTACCAATTTTTATTCCCGTCAGCAATACATATGAATTTCTGTTGTTCCACATCCTTGCCAGCACTTAAAATTTTAAATTAAGATTCATTTTATGTGTTGTCTTGATGGATGCTCCACATCCACCTCAAAAGAATCCATGTTCTGCTGTTACTGGGCAGAAGGAAATTATCAGTTAGGTCAAGTTGGTGGATAATGTTCAAGTCTTCTATTATCCTTACTAAGGTCTATAATGATGGACCCAGTCGTAGATTATTGTATTGACCCAAACTGAACCTGATCTTGCTACTTCTATAAAAAGTCCATGCATTGCTGAATTCAGTTCAGCAACATTTTGTTTAGTATTTTTCCATCTCCATTCATAATGAATTTGGCCTGCATTTTCCTTTCTTATTTTGGTGCCAATCTATTTTAATCGCATAGTCATAATTAATGTTATATAATTAGTTGAAAACATACATTTGTTTGTAACACTAAAAATTTTGTAACATAGAAATTATCCATTCCTTGAATATTTAGAACTCTTTCAAAACCCTCACATCTCATGTTTTGTGACATGATTATAAAATACTAACTGAATCTATTTAAAGATTGTATGGTCAAGGATATTTCCTACATATTCTTGCACTAGAAATTTGAATATTTCTACTCATATTTCCTAAGGTATCAAATTTCATCAGGGACAAAAGTATTGACAAAGTGTCCATTATATACTCTTTCTAACCCCTGCTACATGTTTTATTTTCACAGTGTTACTAACTTGCACTTCTGTTTCTTTTCCTTATTTCCTTTTTTGTTGTTTTTTTGTTTTGTTTTTGATCAACACAAACTTTAGCTTTGTTAATACTTCCATCACATCTTTGCTTTCTATTTCACTAAATCTTCAAAATTTTATTAGTCCCTTTTAAAATTTTTCTTTAGGTTTACCTGGCTGTTCTTTCAGGTTCTTAAATTGAACTTTTTAGCTAATTAACTTTAAGCTTTTTTAAATTTTTATTTTTTAAGGCAGAATAATATAAAGTTTCAGTTATATTATAGATCATAATGTACATCTACCAAAATGTTTCCCTCAACTTGAGAGTGATTTAGAAATTTTTTATAATTTCCAACTGTCATACTAATTATTTTTTGTTTTTTATTTGAGACAGGTTCTCACTATGTAGTCCAGCTTGTCTTGAACTCAGTATGTTGCCCAGGTTGACCTCGAACCAGTGGCGATCCTCCTGCCTCAGCTTCCCAAGTGCTGGGATGGATGACAGCTTAGTTATCTTTTTGTTTAGTTATCTAAGTTATCAGCTTAGTTATCTTTTTTGTTTTGGTGCCAGCGATTGAACTCATAGCCTCATACTTGCTAGGCAAGCACTGTAACCACTGAGCTAAATGCCCAGCCCTTGTGTTTTCAACCAGGATCTCACTACACAGTTCAGGCTGGCCTCAAACTTTCCACAACCCTCCTGTCTGAGCCTCTCAAGCACTGGGATTACAGGTGTGCACTACCACACCCAGCTTTTTTTTTTTAAGAGTCCGTATCGTAGGGGCTGGGGATTTAGCTCAGTGGTTAGAGTGCTTGCCTCACAGGCACAAGGCCCTGAGTTTGATCCCTGGCACAAAAAAAAAAAAAAAAGAGTCCGTATCGTAGTTAAAATTTAAATATATATACTACATATTTATTGACTGATTTAATATATGGAATATATTATGTATAATATAAACATGTATGTATTTATTATTGTTATTACATGTTATTAAATTTATATTTAAATGTACATTCTGTAGTTGCTGGTAATATACTCTCAACATGTCCAATAGATCAAGTTTGTTAATTGTATTATTAACATTTTCTACATATTTACAGAATTCTTTAGTCTATTTGTTCTATTAGTTCCCCAGAGGAATATGGTAAGAATTCTCCCCAACAATTGCAAATCTGTTTTTCCTTGAACTTCTGTTAATTTTTCTTTATATTTTGAAGCTGCGCTATTAAATGTATGTAATTTGGGGATTTTTACAATTTTCCTGGCAAACTGGACCATTTATCAAGATACAGTGGCTCTCTTTATCTCTAGAAATGCTTTCTTGCCTTCACTTCAACTTTATATTATCTGATACCATACAACTATTCCTGCTATCTGTCTGTTAGGAGTTGCTCAGTATATCTTTTTTCCACCATTTATCATTTTCTCTCTTTTTTTATTAAGTGTGCCTCTTGTGAATAAGTGTATCATTGAGTTTTTGCTTATTTGTCTGATATTTGTTTAGTATAGTACTCTTTGATAGACTTAATCTTTTATCTGTAATGCTTTTATCTTTTAATCAATCTTTTAAATTTTTATATGCTGTGTTAAATGTATATTTGCATTTATTTCTCTCAACTCATTTTATGTTTGCCATTTCTCCTACTTTTATTTCTTCTCTTCTTTCTTCCCTTCTTTCAAATCGAATTATCATATTTTTTTTTCTGTTCTTACCATTTTATTTTTCTTCCTTTACTAGTCTGGAAGTGATACAATGTACCTCAATTTTTTTTAGCAGTTGCTCTATAAAGTCCATTAACATCAATATTTCAAAGCACTAAAAAATTTTAATATATGCACAGAAAGATACATTTTTAAACAGAGACAAATAAGTAAACAAACAAGTAGAAAACAACATCCACATAACGACCACATAGGTCAAGAAATTCAATTCTGTCACCTTCCCAGAAGCATCTTTGTGCCCTACCTCAATCTCAACTTGGTCATTACCCTTTAGAACTCTGTTCAATAGAAATGTAATGAATGCCACACACATAGTTTTTAATTTTCTTGTAGCCACATTTTTTAAAGCTTTGTAAATAAAATTAATCTCAAATATTTACTTAACCCAATGTATCTAAAATATTATCATTACAAGCTACAGTCAATATAAAATTTATTAATAGGATATTTTACACTCTTCTTTATAGGACTAAATCTTTGAAATCAGGATATATTTTACACTTAACAGCATTTCTCAATGTGGATTAGTGATACTTCAAGAAATCCATGCAGCCAGGGGCTACCTACCTTACTGAAGCTGTGCTCTAGAGATAACCATTACCTGGGCTTTTGTAGTATGCAGCTGTTTTTGATGCCTTGGCATTCTTAAAATTTTTAAAATATTACCATCAATGTAGTCCTAATGGTACAACTTAATTCTCCATGCTTTTGAATTTTATATAACTAGAATTATACTGTATGTTTTCTTGTGTCTTGTTTCATTCAGTATTATGTATGACATAGTCATCTATGTTTTTGAATGCAGTAACAGTCTACTCATATTCATAGCTGTATTATATACCACCATTAATATAAACCTCAGTGTATTTACTTATCCATGATGTTATACATGGGCATCTCAATTGTTTCCTAATTTTATCTAATATTTGTAATGATTACTTAAACAACTTTGTATGTGTCTCTGGTACATACAGTATGACAGTTTTTCAAAAGACTCTAAACCTACAAATGGAATTGCTAGAGTTTGGGGTATACATACACATCTTCAATTTTACTAAGTAAAAATAAATTATTTTCCAAGCTGGAATGATATGATACTAATTTATATATCCAGTAGTAAATAAAAATTCCTGTTGTTCCACGTTCTCACCAAAACTTAGTATAGTAAGGCTTTTTAAATTTTTGCCGATCTGGTGTATAAACATCTCACTGTGGTTTTTATTTGTATTTCTTTGGTAATCAAAATCTTTTTATCTTTGCTCAGACAACAAGAGGACCTTAAATATTTTAGTTCTGATCACAATCCCCCAACATACATCTAAGATTAAGCGACTGTTGTTTTTAAACCCCCCCCAAATTAGGTATTATGGTCAACACTTATCCACAAATATCACAGTCAATATTTACCTGTAAGTTTTTCATTCCCTTTCTTACTTTTTTTTTCTCTTCTTCATAAAACATATCCTTTATAAAGTTCTTTGGTGAAACTCTATTAGTAATGAATACTTTGAGTTATATCTCTGAAAATACATTTACTTTGCCCATTTTCTTAGTATTTTCAATATATAAACAATTAGCTGGTAATTTTAGTTTATTTTCTCTGAACAGTATTTTGAAGCTGTTTCATTGTCTTCTGGTTGAATTGCTCATGTTGAGAAGTTATTCACTGTTCTTTTTTTCTGATTTAAAGATTTAAAAAGGGCTGGGGATTTAGTTCAGTGGTAGAGTGCTTGCCTAGCAAGTGCAAGGCCCTGAGTCTGATCTCCAGCACCAATCGATAGATAGATAGATAGATAGATAGATAGATAGATAGATAGATAGATCGATCGATCTTTGGGGTTCTGCCATTTCACATACCTTGGTAAAGATATCCTTCAACTTATCTCACTAAGCACTCACTGAGTTACCTGAATCTGAATATCAGTTTATGAGTATATTTCATCAATTCTGACGTATTACCAAATAAATATCTTTGGGGATATTGCTTTTTATCTAATGTATGTATTCTTTACTTCTGGAACTATATGGATTAAATGTATGTTGAACTTACTTATTCCATCCTCCTTAATCCCTATTTCATATTTTCTCTCATATCTGTGCTATACTCTGGTTAATTTCTTCTTGTCTACTTCTCTGCTTGTCTACTTCTTATCTAATTCTCACCATAAGCCATGTATGATCCAAGAATTTTCTTTTCCATGACTACCTTATTAATAGAGTCTTACATACTTATTAACGCAGTTCAACATACTTTCAATCTTTAATTTCTTTCAACATCCTCATTTTATTTGTGCTACTTGATTCTATAAATATCTTTAGTCTTTTTGTGAGCCTGATCTTAAAATTTGATATTTCTGCTAACTCATAATCAATTGGCATTTTTTTTACTCCATATGTTGGTCAGCTTTCCATCACTGAGACAAAATACCTTTTTTAAAAATCAACCTAAAGGGGCTGGGGATATAGTTCAGTGGTTAGAGCGCTTGCCTAGCAAGCACAAGCGCTGAGTTCAATCCGCAATTAAAAAAAAAAAAAAAAAAAACAACTTAAAGGAGGAAAACTTTATTTCAACTCTTTTAGTCCATGGTGAATTGACCCCATTGATTTTGGAAATACAGCAGGGAGTGTGTGGTAGAACAAAACTGCTCAGCTCACAGTGGCAGATAGGGCATGAGGGTGTCCCTAATATATCTTCCAGGAACCTGCTTCCTGCAACTATGCCCACCTGCTGAAGTTTTCACTACCTCCCAATAGTGCCACCAACTAGGGATCAAGTCACACAAGCTTTTGGAGCACATTTAAAACCCAAATCATAATACTCCAGTATTTCTTTTTTTAAAACTATGAATCCATGTCCCTTGAAAATTCATCCGGGCCAATTCTTTGACACCCATGTTTACAGTGTTTTCTACCATTTTACAAATGCTTAGGAGCACCAGTAATACATTTCATGCTAAATTTTAAGCTTAGATTTTTCAGGGCCATATATGCAATGTGAATTCCACAAAAATCAAATGAATGTAGATAATCATTAGAAATTCTTAGTGCCCACCTGTCTAGAGCCAAGGATAATTTGTCCTCTCAGAGTAGAGTATTCACCTTCAGGTGTCCTGCCTGTATGTGACGATCTTTGATTTTATCTCTTACACCCTTTAATATCTGTAGTATACTCTAGGAGGTCATCAAGGCCAGCAGATTCCCTCACCACCACCCCCAACAAATACCAGCTCTTTAGTTGTGCAGTCACTCTCTGTCCTCCTTTCTAGCCTCCAATCATTCCATTATTTCCTTGCCAGTCGAGCCTTGCTTTGCAAATGAAGTTCTTTACTAGTCAGCACTTCTAAGTGTTCAATATCAGGTGAGGTTTCTCAAACTGCATTTTTTCAAACATAAATGTACAACCCTAGACTTGAAAATTCAATAAAATGATATAATGTCTCCAGTTTCAGTTTTCTTTGTGAAATGGGTACAATAACAGTATCTACCATATGGGGTTCTTGTAAAAATTAAATGAGGAAATTCATACAAAGCACCTGGCATCATGCCTAAAACACAGGAATCATCATCATAAGCATGATTCCTATCATCATAACCATTATTACGGTTGGTCTGGGCCCAATATTATAATCTAGTGAATCTTGTTTTATTTTTACAGTCTTGGTTTACTATTGAAGAGCTACTTCTTCCAACAATATATATCCTAAAACTCTACTACCTGTGCCTTCTATTTTTCTATGTGAATACTGATTGGGTGGGGGGGAGTCCTTCAAGCTGAACCAAGGATAAATCTAGGGTAAAAAAATCCTACAGACATCAATCTAGGATGACAACTCATCACTTACATGATTGTTAAGACTACATTTCTTAAACTCACTTTGAAATTCTTTCACGGTGATATTTTTGTCAAATGATCACTGAGAAATTAAGATTTCTCTAATGAATGTAATAAGATCCTATATTTGCCATTATAATTGTTTTGTAATTATATAAATGTAGTATTACTTATGCTTATCAAATATAACCATAAAAACCAATTCATTTCTTTACGAATGACTTTGGCGGGGGGCAAGTAAGACAAAAGATTCAATGACCATTCAAGAAATCATCACATTAATTATTAAAGTATTATGGAAATCACAAAAGTATACCTTTGAATATTGTCAAGCAAGACTACTGTTATTTTCAGGAAAAATAATTGTTGACATTTCTAAGAATTCTTAAAACATGATATTATGCTACGTTAAAACAAAGCTGGAAATAATATCAATCATTTTAGAACAAACATGGCCCTGTTAGCTAGGAACAAGATAAAACTGAGAATATTGTCTTATCTATCGCCCTCTTTAAAACACTGAAGGCTCTGCATCCTAACCCGTCCCTCTAATAAAACAGCCAGGGCTTGCTCATTTATCCCTCTCCTACTGTGTAGGCCGAAAAATGCCTTTGTTCATCCATCTTAACGTGTTTTATAATGTTGCTTCTGTTTTCACTAGAATGCAAACTGTACAAGAGGAGTAGATATAGTCTAAGTGTACGGAATAGCGATTACAACATCACAAGTACTCAAATAATTACGAAATGGGGGGCTGGGGATTTAGCTCAGCGGTTAAAGTGCTTGCCTTGCAAGCACAAGGACCCGAGTTCGATCCCCAGCACCAAATAATAATAATAATAATAATAATAATAATAATAATAATAATAATTACGAAATGGATGAATTAACTTCTAGTTGAGGTTAATGACATCTTTTTAAACTAATCCCCACCAGAAAAATTTGAAATAACTATAGAGATATTTGCGACTGAAACAAATCTACAGATAAAACTGACAAAAAAGGTAACATGGAATATTATATAGCCAAGAAACTATGATATAGGACAACATTTGCTAACATGGAAAAAGGCCCATGATATATTATTTAATAAAAGATGTCAGCTGTATAATACTATTTAACTCATTTTAAAAAAAAAATAACATATAGGAAAGTATTTAGTATAATCAATAAGATTGGTTATCTCGGAGTAGTGGGAATTTATGAAAATTATTGCTTTTTTATATACTTTTCAGTGTTAACAACCAGTAAAGATTATTTCATAATCAGAAAAAAGATAAATAGGATGTACTTTCTTTGGGGGTGGAAGGAGGAGTGGGAGGGAGTGGAGGACAGGCAGCCAGGCAAGCAGGTGAGCAATATACAACACATCTTGTCCTGACTCATTCCTTAAGCCTAACTTAACTATGTGATCCTCAGATGGTCTTCCAACACTAACTGCTCATGGAGATAGACTATAGGTTATCGGCAATTCCACATATTCTTCTATAGGTAAAATTAGATCTAACCCTTAACTCTTTTATAGTAGATCTGATTTAATAAGTTTAGTGCTCCAGACAGGTGATACTGTTCTCCCATTTATAAGGTGGTTTGGGATCTTTTGAAAAGGGAAATGTTATTCAAAAAGAATCAGATCAGTTCTTCCTTATTACTCAAAGTCCCTTAGGAGCTATAGGAATCGAGTCCATGCTCATTTAGAGAGACTAGAAACATCCACATTACCATTTAAACATAGTAATAATAATTTTTATAAATCATACTAAACAGGAATTATTATGGAAAGAAGCTTATATTTTCATCTATCTAATGAAGCATTGCAGATAAGGCTGCAATCTATAATTTAGAACAAGTACAGTTATAAAGATACTGGAGAAATTCCTTAAGAAACACAATTATTTTCTCCTGCACTATTGAATTTCTTTTCATAAAGATACATGGTTTAGGACAAATGTAAAAGCATATTCACATATGCTCCTGACTCTCTAAAAAGAGGAAACAAGACCTCTTTTTAGAAAAGAGACTGAAGTGATGGAGATGTAACTCAGAGGCAGAGCATTTTACTTGCATCTACAAGGCCCTGGGTTCAATCCCCAGTACTGCAAAAAGAAAAAAAGGGGAGTGGTGCTAAGTTTCCTTGAACCATCTGGCCTTATAGAAAATCACCTTTCTTTACAGTGATGGAATCAACCACCCTAAATTCTCTTCCATGAAGAGGTTCCCGAGCTAGAAGCTTGGTATTCAAATCCTGACATGGCCACAATTTTATTGCATAAATGAATACACAGAAATTATACAGGCTGGTGCCAGCCAGATTAAGTGTTAGTATTATTTTCATGCATGTACGACTGGCAAAAAATGAAAGACAAAATTAGCCATATAAGGACAGAAAGCTACTTAATTTCTGAGGCTCAATTTCTCTTTTCTAAACCAAAGTTTATAGCATATAATGTTCCATACCTCACCTAGCTGTGTCCTCTATAATATAGGACATGTCAGTCAGGCAGTACACACTGATAAATGACTCCCAAAATACGTCTCAAAAAGGATTTGTTCTCTCCATGCTGATCCCCTCAAGGCACTGGTGAGGTTAAAAAAATAACCACAGCAAAAACAAAACAAAACATTTCCAACTCACATAAGCTTAAGAAATACTTCATAGTATATCAATTTCATAGAGATCTCAAAGCATACCAATGTTTTAAAGGCTCAGAGAGGTAATGCTCTCTAATACATTTAGTCTAGGATTTCTGAAACTTGCTTTGGCCATAGATAATTTATTCTTTTCCCACTATGTCTCAGAACATTTGATCTATGGAACAGGATAGGGAACACCCTCTCCTGGTCTATAGCCATGTCCCCCATAGTTATCTGCTTCTCTTAAATTAAAAAAAAATAAAATAAAAAATAGAAAATAAAAAACAGCAAGGGTTGGGGATCTTTAGCTCAATGGTAGAGTGGTTGCCTAGCAAGCACAAGGCCCTGAGTTCCAGCCCCACCATCCAAAAATAAATAAATACATCAAACAAACAAACAAAAACAAATACCAACCATAATGCATAACTTTGTAACTAAAAATTCCTTACTAGGGCACTGTATGATTAGAAAAATATTTTTTTGAGAAATACGAATACTAAAAAGGAAACAAAATAAACAAATGAACAAAACTAAGTATTAAGAGGAAGAGATGAAAATCAGTGGTAACTAGTCAAGCATACAAAAAACCCAGAGTTTAATCCCCAGCATGGTGGGGGGCGGGGGTGATGCGGAGGTGAGAGATAGTAAGAAAAAAAAAGAGTGATGAAGGAACACCCTAACCAGGGATATGACCAGCTATATTCTCTCTGTATTACCCTGCTAGGACAGGACTTTACACAGACTCCACACTGTCAATTACACTACAGTGCAAAGCTTAATTCTTAAAACATGTATTACTATACTACTGAAAAGTTATTTTATAGTTTACCATATATCACTATTTTTACACTTTTTACCATATTATCAGTGTAATACAAACACAAAAAGATATGATAAATATAAATATTATATGTAATAATAAACATTAAAAAATAAATTTCTTTTAAAAAGTACTCTACTAATCTTCCAAACCACTGATACCCATTCCATAATTTGATGCTAGTGCTTTGCTGTGCTTACAAGATGTCAGGGCAGGGAGTGTTCGGGGGAAGGCTGGAACTGGTCCATAAATGCTATGTTGTCTAAAACACCAAAAGGCTGCACAGCACCTACCTAGTAACTTACCTAGTGACAGCATTCAGAAAAACACCAACCTCTTACACGCACAGGCAATGACACTGCTACCAACTGGCTGGCATCTTCTGTTAAGACTGCGACTCTGACTCTAAGAAGCATCCTGACTTCAAAGATGTGGGAATGTGCATCTTAGTATCAGTGAAATATGATATATAGGCCACAATCACCTTATAGTTCCCCAGATTAATTTTTATAACAGATTTGTTGACATAATTCACATAACTATACAATTCACCTATTTAAAGTATATGATTCAATGGTTTTCAGTATATTCACAAAATTCTGCAACCATCACCGTAATTTTCAAACATTTTCACCACCTTCAACGCCCTCCCAAAAAACACCCATTAGCACACTCCATTTCCCCTGAATACCACCTTTCCTGCACTCCCTGCTTCAGCCCTAAGCAAACATTAATCCACTTAATTTCTGTATAATTTGCCTATTCTGGACATTTCATATAAAAGGAATTACACAATATGTGAATAGTTTTTCTCATGTAGCAAAATATTTTCAAGGTTCATCCATGTTGTAACATGTATTAGTACTTCATTCCTTTCTATGGCTGTATAATATTCCGTTGAATGGATATACCATGATGTAATTATCAATTCTTTGGTAGACATTTGGGTTCTATCTACTTTTTAACTATTATGAATAATGTTGCTCTGAACATCTGGGTGTAAGCTTTTGTGTGGACATATGTTTTCATTTCTCTTTCATATGACAAGATTATAAAACTGCTGAGTCATACGGTAATTCTATATTTAACCTTTAGAGGAACTGCCAGACAATTTTCCACTTTACATTCCCATCAGCTGTGTAGGAGGATTCCAATTTTTTTGCCTCTTCACCAGTACTTGTTATTATCTGTCCTTTTTAGCACAGTCAGCCCAGTAAGTGAAAAGTGGTATGTTGAAATTATGACTTGCATTTCCCTGATGGCAAATAATGTTGAACATGTATAAATGTGCTCCCCAGACCATGTGACAGTCATTTTTCTCACTGAAATCTTCCTAGTTTACCCAGTAAACTAGCACTAACACATACTTGGTTGGCCATGTGACTTGCCAAGTATCTACATATAATCACTATCATACTACCTTAGTAATGGTTTTATTCAATTCCCTCAAGGATATAATAGGCCAGTTTTCTAGCATTAAAAAGGCAATATACCACTCCTATTAATTAGGGATCACCAAGCTTTCCTTACTAATAACACACATATTTACTATCCCTATGGTATACCACAGGGAAAACTGCTGGAGAAATTAGCAGAACCTTGAAAAGCAAGTTTGCTACAAATGCATGCTATATAATGTAACTGAATACTCAATACTCAATACTCGACACCTTTTACACTGATCACAACAACAAATTCCACAGACATGAATAAAATGCTATCATGTGGGTTTCTGTGTCAACTTATTTTTCTGAATCTTGGTTTTCTCACCTATGAAATAGATATTAATAAGTGCCTGATAAAACAAGAGAATGCAAAGCATCAAACAAGCATTAAACATGGGTAAAAGAAATAGTCAGAAATTCCTTAAGTCCTCAATCCCACCTACATGAGGCCTTGCAGTAGGCATGTACCAAATGCCTTCCATAAATGGTAAAGAAACAAGATATGGTCCTTATCTTTACTGGACCTTGGAGCAAAACAACAAAATTTACATTTGTGGTAAGTTCCATGAAGAAAGAGTCCAAAACTAACAAGAAAGACCTGTGTTAGCAAAAGTGGTTAAAAAAGTTTCTTCAAAGAGGTGACATTTCAACTGAGACCGAAAAGATGAAAAACAATCTAACCATTCTATCTTCTTACCAACCCTCTGACCCTGGCCTCTCCTCAACTATCATTTCTCTTTCTACAATTCTGCATTATCCTCAGTGGGCTATGTGACTTCTGCTTGGAAGCACACACATAAGCCTTGGGCAAGGGATGGACACACAACCTCATTTTACCTTACTACCATTTCTAGCTATTCATTTTACATTTGCCGCCATTAAAGACATTTAAAAGAATGGTCCAAGTCTTTCAAACTTAAGGTTCTCACCATGGAATATGCACTTACTTTTTAGAAATATCAGTTTTGAATGAAATTTTACTCATTAAATGCAGTGATTCTAGTATGATTTTTAAGTCATATTACTTATAACATTGATATCCTTGTTCTTGCTCAGATATGGTTTCCTTGTAGCATTATGCTGGCATGTATATATAGGCTATACACATACATTGAGATACAATAAATGGAAAGTTTTGAAATTTTAGCTTAAATAATACCATAGATAGGAGTTGGGGATTTAGCCCAGTGGTAGAACGCTTGCCTTGCAAGCCCAAGGCCCTGAGTTTGATCCCCAACACCAAAAAAAAAAAAAAAAAAAGTAGATAAATGAAGGTACAATGGGCATACTGGAACTTTTTAATCAAATGACTTACAAAGTATTCTTTAATGCTCATAATTTAATGTTTTCTGTTCATGGAGTTAATAATTTTTTGAAGTATGCATGCCCCTTTAAGTGGGAATATTTCTGTGGCAAACTAAGGGTAGCTACTCTCCAACTAATGGTACTTTTTTTTTAACTAATACATCTCTTTTTTTCTCACAACTAACAAGCCCCTCTTAGGTTGCTTAAGAAAAGATTTGGCAGGTTAAAATTACATAAATTTTTAGTTTATCATTACTCAAGGTCATTTTTAAACAAATGTTTTTAAAATCTGAATTAAAAAATCTTAAAATCTGTGATGAGGTCTGAAAGAAAGAATAACAAATGTGTAGTTAAAACTTTTGAAAAAATGATTAGAGGGAGGAATGCGAGAAAAAGGAATTTTATCTGTACGTCTGAGTATCTCCTACTTTCTCTAGGAACAATAAGTACCTACACTGTTTCTTCCCTACATATACCTAAAATGCCTTGAAATTCAAATCCTACTCTGAAGAACCTCACTAAACTTGCAGTTTCTCACACATGCTGACTATCACTAACGTTTGAATAAAAGTGAAACCGAAGAAGCTAATATTTTAATTTAAAGCCATAATCAAACAAGAGATTTAACTGTATATTCCTCTAAAAATCATGGAATATACTGCGTGAAAATTACAATAGAATTAGGCAGGCATACCAACCAAAAGCATTTCCAGATGGCAAAGAATTCATTGAAATAAGAATTACAGAAGTATATTCAAAGCAATATTCTGTCTTTGATAATTTAGAGGCAGCCATGATAACCACTATTTGTACATGACAGTCATATGAAATAATAAACCTTGCTAGCTATAAACATTACCAAATTCTGACACTATTGATTTATTATGTCTAACAGTGACATCAAACCAAACAACTGACAGAAACAATGTTACAGCTTTAAGAGCAGTTTGTCAACGATTAATACTGCCAAACGGGGTTTAGCTTTATGCTGGGACTGCTTGTCTAGCAGTTGTCAATCCAAGCAAAAATTACTACTGCCACACGTCTGCTAACACAGGCCCGAGGCGCCGCTCCGTTAGCCCTCATTACCCCGATCACTGCAAATACAGATGCAAGGCCAGTCCCTATTTAATATGCATGTTAATTATGCAAATTATTAATTGGGCTGGTGCTTGAGGACTTGTGCTTATGCCCAGATTAGAGTCAATAACTGTATCACACAGCATTTTAAGCCTGACCTGTGACAGAAATAAAGCTGTACAGAAAGCAACATTTTTCTCATACCCTTCTAGTTCAGAACACTAGCTAGAGAGAGTTTTTCCATGTTGATTCAAAAAGAGGCCTCACTTGGAACACAGAAACCATTCAATATTATCTTTTATTAGTATATTTATTTGTTTATATTCTCACTTGATATTGTTCATAATTATTTATAACATTCATTAAGTTACAAAGTCTATTGTTTCTATAGCAAAAATGTTGAATGCACTATGCATTAAAATACATTTTTGTAGTTTTTTTTTTCCAATAAGGCTACGGTTTGGTCCTGTTTATATTACATGTCCATAAAAATTGTATGATATGATATTATGTTGTAAATTTTTTTACTTAAAAAAAATATAGATTTAAACCTCCAAAGATAGCAAAGCTACAAGGTTTTTCCAATTAAAATTTACAGCAGACAATGTTGTAAATTTTATACAGTTGTAATGCTTGCTGCAGTTGTACTGAAATGGGAACTATTGATCAGTATGATTTCCCAGGATACATGAAGGGGGAACAAGGTATTGCACAAACAGAAACAAAACTTTCATTTGCAAAGCTTTCTATTACACTTTACTGCCCTCATTTGGTTCCAGATACATCTATCTAAACAGTGCGGGAAAGTGACATTTTCCCCACAGAATTACAATGAAAACAAAACCAAATAGAAACAAAAAACAAACAAAAAGAAAAAAGAAACAAAACCACACACATAATCAAAAAGTAACACTGTGCCCTAGCAAAAGCATGGTTTTGATATACCGTCAAGATAACATCTATAATTTGATGAGAAGATATGTCTCTTTGGAAGAAAACTTTTTTTAAAAACACTTTATCTTAAAAAAGAAAGTAAATTAAGAGCAATCAGAATAACATTAGTAAGCCATATATTAATAGGAAGCACTAACACTAATCACATTAAAAGTAGTTTATATGATTGTTAAATTGCTTTGTAAATTTTATAAATACATATTATTAGATTTATAAAGTAAGTTATTGGCATGAGAAAACTGTTAAAACTAGGTCACTGCAAGAAATATGTTAAAAATATCACAGGCTCAATCTATGAAATCACCTATATTAAAGTTGTGTCCTCTTGATTGATGCCCAATTAAAGTGAAACTAAAGTTCTAATTCCATCACGCCTGGTTTTGTGTTAAGGTCTTGCTGGTGACATCTTAAATTCTTCCTGATCTATAAATAACGCAGCATGAATCAACTATGAATAACAACTGAGTCTTCGGTGGTTGATTCACTGAGTTGTTAGTGGTTAGCAAACTAAGTGAATCAACCACTCAAAGATAGAATTCATGTCAAGAGCACTTCATGCAGATAAGGCAGGAAGATAAAACTAAACTGACTTAATTTGACTTAGTCACCCAGGCTGATACAATCTAGCTACAGATAATAAAAATATCTACTATTTCCTGAGTACCCATTTTTTCTCAGGCTCTTTTCATAACAACTCCACAGGCATTATCTACATTGTTTATAATCTGAAACCAAACCTCTAAATAGTTCAGTGATGAGTCCAAAGTCATAACTTTAATAAGAGCAAAACTGGGAGCTGGAAACCCAATGTGACAATGAAATACAAATTCTTTAAACCTAAACTATCTTTCAGTTGTCCTAAATGACAGTAATTTTAATGCTTACAAGCTTTAAGCTAACATGTCTGAAAATGGAAGAAGGAAAGCAAGGAAAACTGACACAAATTAACTAGGTAAGACTATTTGAACAATATGCATCAAACACATTCATTCATTAAACCCTAAAAAGTATAAAGGCGTATTTAGAGCACTAGGGAAGGAGAAATGTTAATTTTTACAACTGGTGACTTTTTCACTAACACTTTTGAAAATACAGTTTGAAAGATAATGATTTATGAAGTAAATGCTATCTGATAGCTGAAATTTTCAATATTAAAAATAAATTCATATAATTAAAACAGTAGGTATCATATTGGTACAAAGCATGGTGCTCTCTAAGGATTGCTATCAGAGTGCCATATTGCATGTATGGAGGTAGGAGGGTATGTATATAGCAGTCAATTAATGTTCATTGTTTAAATAAATACTTATTTTTCATGTTAGTGCCATTTATTACTATAGAACATCAGACAAAGTACTCTAAAATGTGGTTTATGCTTAAAACTTTTTATTTGGGCATGATTTTAACACTATTTTTTACACTGTGGTAATTTCTAGGTAATTAAAAAAGCTGATAGGTGAGATACATTCATTCATAAGTACAAAAAGGTATATGTGTAAAGAAACTAGATTCACATAAACTCAAGATGATTTCAAATTTCAGTGAGGATTAGTTCACCCTTTTACTCAAGTGAATACAATATTTCAACTTCAATCTGACACTGAAATTTAATGTTGTTAAATTATATATTTGGATAAATGTAAAGATAGCTTTTTCTTTTTCTTCCCCCCCCACCCAAAAGTTTGGCCTGTCCAGAGGCCAATTGTGGCAAACAGGCTTAGTTATATTTCAGTGTATCTCAAGTAAGTATGGTTTTCCAGCAGGTAATTGACATTCTTCTTTCTGTAAAAATGATACACTAGAAAATGTGGTGTTTATACTGATTTTGGGGCCTTGTCTTTTTGGCAACAATTGACAGAAAAAGAAACTATTGGAGTAAAAGTACATATTTGGGGAAACTGATTAGAACTATGGGCTACATTTTGAGATAAATCAGTGAAACCCTGATTTGTCAACATTACTTATAAGAGTTAATTACTTAAAGTAATTCTAAATTCAAGTCAGGAGTCCAATTTAAATGCTGAAGTGTGTAAAACGATGGTTGAGGCATAATAACAACATGACCACTGGTGACTCCTGAGAGAGCCAACAAATCACACACCACACAGATACACACTAACTCCATAGGAAAGTCCTCTAGTTTAGACACTGAAAGATAAGCATATCTGAATAAATTGTTGACAAGAAACACTAAAACTAATCTCATTGCCTTATATGAAGCTAAAGTATGCATCAAAGGCCTACTAGGTGTTATATGCTAATTAACCAAAAAAAAGCTTATTATTAATTACATTTGCAAATTCCTAAGGCAGTGCAAGCCAATCATCAAGTCACAACCAAACATTGTGTTTAAAAGCAGAAGAAATTTTTCAGAAAAAATCCCTGGAAAGGGAGCAGTTTCATAGAAAGTGCTATTTGTGAATTTAACATTTCCTGAAAATAACAGAATTTTCATTTGCAATTCTAACATGCTTCATAACAGAATAAAATCAATAACTGACTCAACCAACATCCACTTTCAGTGTTCCTAAAGAATGCACATCAGCCAACAGCTTAATCAAAGACTGAACCAAACTCTCCTTGATGTGCAATGGTACTAAAAAAAAAGAGTACACATTCAGTGTTTAGAAACTGGAATCTCACTACACACCATAGTGCTTATTCCAAATCTGGCCAATGGTTCTGAAAGCCAAATTACCCTTCTTTACTACTGATCAGTTAACAAGGAGAATGTAATAATTTAGATAACCTCCCACATTAACAGCTTGAATTAAAACAGGTAGTCAGTGGCAACATTCTATTACAAAACGGCAAGAAAAAATAGACAATGGATGAATCTAATAATGAGAAAAAATAACAAAGACCTAGGATTCTAGCATCTGGCACTAAATGAAGTTTTTTGTAAACTGAATGACAGTTTCCAAAACTGCTCCAAGCATCATTCCTTTGCCAAGGCAGTAAACAGCTTTTATCAGCAATAATGATGGCATAATCCCAGCTAAAAAGGAAAGTAACATATGGCAGCAGCCCTCCAAATACCATCCCAACAAAGTAGGGGGCATTTTTATTGCAGCGTCCACTTGCAGAAAATCTGCCAGACATCTTTTCTTTTTTCTTCTTCTCTTTTTATTCATTTGTTTTTAAGAAGGTTATCATCTTCTCTAAACTGAATATCACATTTGGGAGTGTGAAACTAATGATTCATTTTCTTAAATCCACTCACAGACATACACAAAGAGACTGTCACATATAATAGTGGCTAATAAAATAAAATGAAGCTGCCTAATAAAAGCATCAAAAATTTTTCAAAATCTCTAAACTTAGATATAAATGCTTTTAATCAAGAAACTTGTATCGGGACCTAGTATACTAATTTATACACAGTGAGCACCCAAGAAATAACTGATTTCACAGAATAAAGAGTTCTTATGAAATTTGGAAAAAAAGACATGAAATATTACTTAATATAAAGCTGATAAAGAATGAACTACAGTAAACTGCAATACATATGATCCATAAACAATTTTAATCTCATTTGATATGTGTTAAAAATGTCAAAATTCATAATATATTACACTGATCAAAACAACCATAGTGAAGTATTTTTCAGGCCAACATACTGTTTATCAATAAAACTGTAAAAGAGGATGCTTCTATAAAATATCTTCTAATGGCCTATGGGATGGACTAATGAATCATAAATCCCACCTTGGTTTTCAATGACAGACTTTCTATTTTCATTGGCAAGTCAATGGCTGTCTTTTTTTACCCAGGCTCTTGATCTTTCTTAATTCCTTGGACAGAATCTCAGAATGACAAAGATGTAGTTTTGATTTAGATTTTTCAATGTTACAATGAACAGATCTGGAAAATTAGTTTACTAATTAACACAGCAATTACTGTGTCCTGCATATTTAGCATCTTTTTACACACTTAGCCAAATGCAAACCTTTGTTTACTTCAGGCAAATTTATTAGCTGATAGAACAATCAATGAAAAACTAAAAGAATGTTAATATTTTTGACATCTCTACCCAAAAATTTTTTTTTCAGGCTGAAAAATGTATCTAATAGCTTCACTCACTGATGTGCACTACAGTTTACCACAGTGTCTATATTTCTGTTGTCAGTTTTACAGTATCTCCCTTCATTAAACCTATCAAGTTTTCCTTTTGATCATGCAACCAAGGCCAGAAGACAGATATCTTCCTGGAACAGAGCAGTCTGCCAAGTCTTTCACCAGACCAGCTTAACCTCCCTATTGATTTTTTCAACACTGCAGCCATTCATTGTTTGTGACGTTTGGCTGTCGGCTCTTTAACACCCTTCAACCAAATCAATTTCATATTTTTGTCAATGTTCTGAAAGAGGATGAGTAAAAATAGGAAGAGACTTAGCATGATTTAAAACGTTGATTTTCTCAAACAGTTTTATCTTTAGTTTTTGTAAGATTTATAAACTTAATTGATGTTCTTATTTACTCTTCTGCAAAAAAATGGGGGAAGAGATTTGCAAATTATGTTTCAGTACAGTACTGACCTTGTTCTTACTGAATCTTTAAAAAATACCTAATTTTCTTAATGTAGTTGATACTTATACCAATTACATCCTACCACACCTAAAGGTTAGTAACTGAAAATAATAATCTCTTTGTGGGTTTAAACATTTAAATAATATGTAAGAAATGCTATGAAAGGTAATATAAACAAAATCATGATTGCTATGTTTGCAAAGAACAAAGCGTGGCAAAAAAGCACAATTCAACATTTTGCTCAAACTTTAGTCTGAACTTCCAGTGTACTAAATGCCACGTACTGCCTTCAGGCTGCCAATACAACAACTCCTTCGGACACTGGTTAGAACAACATGTAAAAATCAAAGACACAGATGTTCTAAATCATGCCAATCCTCTCCTTCAGCAAATTCTGTTAACTCTCATGGAAATAAATGGAATGAGAGCAAAATGTAAAAGAACTAGGTATCTTTATTTTTCTTAGCAAAATTTAAAACTATAATTTTATATTAATTTTTACTAGGTTGTCTCCATTTAGTGTTAATTATCAAGAGAAATATAGACTGAGATCTTGAAATCATAGTTAGTGACTCATGTAAATATGAGTTAAAGACTTTTTACAAAGTGAATTAATAACTTACTGATAAGCCTGATGGTTTCTTTGGAATCATTAAACATTACCATGCAATGTATATAATATGCAATTCTTCAAATCATACCAATCTCACAACACACATATACTTTGCTGATATATTAACAAATGTTCCAGGGGATGAGGATTTACTCAAGTAGTAGAGCGCTTGCCTAGCAAGTGCAAGGCCTTGAGTTCGATCCCCAGGACACCCCCCCAAAAACAAATAGAATAAAATAAATGTTCCAAAAATATCCAAATACAGTAACAATGCAGAACAAATAAAACTTAAGTCACAAAGGCAATTGTAAGAGTAACCGTTTATGGTGTAGAAATAAGCCGCTAAAGACCAACTACTATTAACTGACCATTCAAAGACTGTTTATGCAACCTTTAGGAACTATGATGTAGGCAAGTGTTTAGAGTTGTCAAAAATACAAAAATTATATTTTGTGTAACCCAGGATACCATCAGTTACAAGACTTAACCATGATTTTCTGTGCTACCGTGAAAAAAAAAATCCTGTCAATTAAATTATAACATGACATTGATTCTAAGATGCATCTTCATTTGAGAAATGCTAAAATGGGGGGGTGAACATCTTAAAAAAATCAATGAAACACAGGAATATGATGAATTAGAATAATATATACTATTGGTTCTTTATGTGTGCCATTTTTAATTGTGCACATTAAATATTGTGACATAGCACTTTGAGTCACTTTAGAACATTAACATGACCTTCTTCTGCTTAACAAACTGACTCCCACATTATGCTTTCACTCCTTATAGAAATGCTGTTACATAAAGTACAGCACAAGAAATAAAGCACACATGAAGAAATCATATCATATCTGCCAAATCTGCAAATAAATCATTCTGGAAAATTAAACAACAAACAATTTATGGAACATTCTCCATAGCAACACTTACAGAAGAAATTCTCTGTAATCAGAAGGATCTGTGTTTTCAAATTTAGTGTATGTGCTGCCAAAGAGAGCACAGGATCTGTGTTTCAGTAAGGCTCTACCACTCACTTATTAGCTATATGATCCTTGCCAAGTTGATTAACATTTCTGAGCCTCAATTTTTGCATGATAAAAATAGAATTTTGTTGATGAAATTTCTATATGCCTCCCAGGAATACTGTGAGCATTAAATGAGATATGTCAAAATTCTTAACAGAAGCTGGGTGTGATGGCACACACCCGTAATCCCAGCACTTAGGAACCTGAGTCAGGAACATAGCTGCGAATTTGAGGTCAACCTGACCTACACAGTGAGTTCATATCCAGCCTGAACTACATAGCAAGACCCTGTCTCAAAAAAAAAAAAAAAAAAAAAGCACCTCATCTGTGTTTAAGAAATTTTTTTCCCTTTCTTCTACATTTCACATGACTACAATTTCTGTTGTTTAAAAAAACATAGAAAAGCTAATGGGTACTCAACTCTAGTTCAACCTTACATACATAGGTAGGATGTTGCTTATAGCTCTTGGAAATGTGTAACATTATCAGAATATACATAGTAGAAAATTATATATGAGTAGATCCACATGAATCTAAATTCCGTAAGAGCAAGTATTTGTTTCTTTTTTATTCATTGTTCTATCTCCAGAACCTAGAACAAATATTAAGCATTGAGTAAACCTTTTTCAATTAATTACAATTTCAAAGAACTGTTCAATTCTTATAATAAATTTTAACTCAATAGCAACTCAATGTGGACAATGTAGTAAAATGCTATTTTTCTTCCACCTCTTCCATTCTTAGTATTACTGACCGTTACCAGTGGGAAGGGGTTCAAGAGCCTGAGGAGGGAGACAGGAAAGGGGGAGAAAAAAGATTTAAGATGTGTCATGTACATGTACCAAATATCCACAATGAAAGTAAATATTATATGTCATAAACATGAACTAAAAATGAGAACAATAATAATAATTAAAATGGGGAAAAGGAATTTAGAGATGGAGGGAGGAAGACAGGTGGAAAGTAGAAGAAGACTAAAGATTCAAGATGTGTTATATACAGGTACCTATTCCCTAAGATTAATGTCAACTTTCATGCACCACAAACACGTACTAATAAAATAAAATTTATTTTAAAAAAAGTTTACAGCAACAATCCAACAGTAACATTCAAACTAACTGAATAACTGCTAATTAAGCATTTAACATAAGAATAATACATTGTTAGATATTGAGGGAAAAAACTAATAGAAGATAATAACTGTTGCCTTCCAAGAAAGCAAAATAGTAACATGCATGAAACTAGGTGTGATCAAATTTCAAAAGGAACCAATATTTTCTACCCTTGAAGAAATAAAAGTTAATTTACAACAACAAAAAAATGAAATGCAGAAAACTGCTGAATCCAAGAAACTATACCACGGGGTGATTTTAGATGTGCAATATGGTAATCTACAGAAACATATTATTGTACATAAGACAGGGTAGGATATTTGAAGTGCTCTACCCTGTGTGATGTCCAAACTAGATTCCAACCTAGAGATTATTAACTCTAGAACAGAAGTGGAACTATTTCATCCAAATTAAGTTATATAGGATAAAAGAGTATCAATGAACCGGACATAAGCCATCAATACCTGATCAGTTCAATATATTTACTGATGTTGTTCTGTGCCAGGCTCTGTGCAAAGGATCTCAATGTACAAAGATAATAAGAAACACACTTATCACAAAAAGCTATTAGGGAAGATAGCACTTAATTTAGATTGCAGTGATTTATCTGTGCCTCTGCAATTACAACCATTCCACAGGTTAAATTCATGGGTTGAAAGATGGGACAAGATAGCCTACTAGAGTAGATCTAGTCCCTAAGTCATATTTTCTTCATTTGAACAAATTATAAGGGGGATAAAGTTACTATAAAACAAATACAGAGTCTTTGTGCAAAAGTTAAAAATACAGAAAAACACGAACAAAAGAAAATATAAAGAATCCAAATTCCTTTATTGGAAGGTTGTTATAAATATTCAGTCTTTACTCTCTCCAAATTATTTTCCTAAATAAAAGTACTCTAGAAAATAATCTATTAGTATGTTACACTACTATTTTAGAAACTACTTTATAAATTTAATACCCTGAACATTTTTCATATTATTGAGTATTCTAATGCATGAGCTTAATTATATGGAATTCTATCACATGGTTATAGCACAGTTAAACCAAATCACCCACTTTTGAACATTCTAATTGTTTCCAATTTTGTCCCATCAAGAATAATGCTAAAAATTAACCACTAAGTATCTAAACAGTAGAGACAGAGAAGTTTATTCCAAGTAACAGATTGTTCTAAATAATGAATGAAAAGAAAAAATAGAATAATTCTGTTTTGCAACTTCAAGTATACTAATAGATGTAGGCAATGAGCAAAAACAGCTGCCAATATTACCAAAAAAGAAAGTACACAGCATGTACCACTTGATATAAAATGCAACACAACATAGCTTCATATAAGCTATTCTGCAGGGGAAGAAACAGCCTGACTCTGACTAAGCCTATAGATTCAGCCAACACTTTGCAAGAAATACAAAGAACAGAGAAACATGTTCAAACCATGCAGTGCAACCACAACAAGTTTTAAACTGGAAAATTACAGGATGAACAACACTGGTTTTTCAACAAAGGAAAAAAAAAAGCAATGGAAAATAAGTTTTAAAATACTTAATCCTCTATTGTAATGGGTAGATTTTCCCTTTTTGGTGGTGGGTGGGTGGGTGTGTGTGTGTGTGTGTGTGTGTGTGTGTGTGTGTGTGTACATGTACTTTTTGCTGAGAACTGAACACAGGGCCAGGTGGTAAGATACATATTCTACCATATTCTACCACTCAGCTACATCCTTGGCCCCTATAATAGATTTTAATTGCATCCTGATTCAAATAAACTCTTTGGATGTATGATATTAAGGAACTGTCATTAATATATTGGTGTAATAACGTACAGTGACTAAGTTCTGATGTTTTTAAAAGTCTTGATTTCCTAGAGTAATCAACTCTAAGAAACATATTGACATATATTTCTATCAGCACCATAATATAGTGAAATATTTATAGGTAGAAGATGTTTTATTTCAAAAGATACAAAAAGGAGAAAATTGCTGGGGGTAGAATTGAGCAGGACTGGCTTTCAATTGGCCATTTTGGGCTCTAATATTATCTTTTGTGCTATGGCTCAAAATTTACCCTAATAAAAATTTAAGCAAGAAGAGAAGGAAGGAGGAAAATTTGGTGCAGTGACTATCATTATATACATATCTTTATGAATGTCTTCTTCCTCAGTATTAATTCCTACATTTGATACCAAAATCTTTTTAAGCTTTTTGAAATATTTTTCAAAACTGACCTGAAAATTTGTACCAGTGTACACTCCTACATGCAGTGGGCACAGTAGTGTGCATTTCCTTATAACTTCACTAACATAATTGTATCTTATGCAAATAAAATTAACTCTTAATAAGCACATTTTGGCAATGTTTAAAACTGCCCCGATTTAATGCTGATACATGCAATAACATTTATTCCATAATCTTACACATTACATGACATTATCGAGTATTTCATGGTATTTCCCTGCCATATACATCATTATTTCTAGATGATGGGAAAATAAAACTAAAGAAAGCATGATTGGATGAGTAATCATTCTGTTTGAGTATCTTTCCTCAATGGTATCTTCAAATCACAAAAATCTCAACATTTAAGCAAAAGGAATTATTCATTTTTACAAACTATACAATACATTTAGAAAAAACTAATTCAGTTCAATTCCCGGTACAAAAAAAAAGAAAGAAAGATAGAAAAAACTAATTCAGTGAATCAGGTTCATTTTACAGTCAAGTCATGTTGCATAAATGCAGCAATATAACAAAATATTATTTATACATTAACTTTCTTAATTGTACCAATACTGGATATCTCAATCTATGGAAATTTATTTATTTCAATACTTTTCTTTTAAGATAAACTCAGTACCTTTGGTCCTAATATGTACTTGTGTTTTCTTAAGTCCTGTATTGTTTTATGCTATTATAACCCCAAAATACCCAGGCTTAGTGTTAGCAAAGCTTCAAATATTATATACTCACATTTTTAAATCAGGACAGACACCTGAGACAAAAACTGTCCCCAAAGCTTCCTACAACAGCTACATGCTGGTCACTCTTTCTTGTCAAGGCTGATTTATTGCCTCCTTGCTGTTCAATTTCACATTTTGTCCTCATCATATCCCTGGCTCATGATCATTCTATGCTGACCCTTGTAGGGCAGGCAGGGAATATTGATAAAACAATTATCTGTTAGCCGTTCATTTGATTTTCCATTTCAATTACGGATTGCACGAGGCAAAAGGAAAAAGATTGCATCATTGATTTTTCTACCTTACAACAGTACAGAGTTGCTTTGATGGTTATAAAATGAATGCAACTCAACCATGCTTTTAAAGGTCATATTTTTTGTTTTAGTGTATTTTTTTTCAAAGCTTAACGTATGCAACTATACTTCTAGTGCTCTCAAAAACCAAGCTAAAATGTTGCCCAGGTAAGAAAAAATGTAAGTAAAAATGCTTCAGATGAGCAAACATTTCACAGCTGCATCCATATTACATAGTAAAGGACTTCCTTTGGAAAAGCACGCTAGTGGGAATTTCCAAGGTTTTCTGAAAGACCTAAGTACAGAGAACACAGCAAGCAATCCCTTCAAAAGAAATGGGGAGGGGGGAGTCCTCAACACATTCTGCTTCCTGACTGAAATAGTTACATAGAGATAGTAGTTTGTGCAGTCTCCATAATATGCAACGGGAGGTTTTTTCCAAGCATATTACACTACTAACCATAACTATGTTTAAACCTCACCTATGTGAAAGGCTGATAATATGCTATTGCTAGCCAGTGATCCAGGACGGTCACAGTCAGAGAGAAATGGTGCTGAACCTACTAAACTTCATTACGGTTCACTGAATGGTACAGCTCCAGGGGATGCTCACATGGCCGACCTTAAGAAAAGTTCAGCCTTTGATCAAGGTTTAGTGTTCCTGGAGTAGCACTGGTACAGGAAAGGGTTTCCATTTTCTGTGCCATAAGGTGCCCGTGTTGATCTTCTTAAAGCCCTAGAGTTTTCTTCCAAGGCTGGATTACGCTTAGCAATTAAGGTAATGAACTAGCTGAGGTAACAAAGCATAATGATCTCTTTTGTCCTTTGAATTCTTATGAACTCCACTCATTCACAATAGTCAGGCATGCAAAGCTTTTTCAAACCCTGTACTGCTTAAAACTATGTAAAAATGATTACTTCCATTATGCCTTCATGGTTTGACATTTTTAATTTAAACACCTGTAATATTTAAGCATACTTTTCAGAACCAAAATACCCACTCAAAGAATGCTAGCTTACATTCTAGTAATATTTTGACATTCTACATAGTATATTTTAATGCCTGAAAAGATAATGTGATGAATCCATTACAAATATATCAAAATATGTATACCTAGGACTAATTCTTGGTTTTTTGTTTTTAAACACTAAGATTTTTTTAAAAGGGTGACATTCTGTTAGATAAAATAGTCACTTATATAGAGCTTGTTGCCTGTATTAGCACTCTTCAAATTCAATGTGACCCAAAATATGAGACAAAAAATAAAAATCTAAATTACAACAGAAAACTTCTTTAAAAATACTTTATATTATATTTAACATATTTTTTCTAACTGAAAACCTCTTAAAGGTCTTTTTATGCAGAAATTGCATTTTCTAAAATTTACTGTCAATCTTATTTCATAAAATAAAAAAAAAATCTGGGCACTATTTTTTACATTTTCTCAAATCTTTGCATGTTACAAACCTTCACCACTGCAGATTTTGCTGCTCTCTGATCTTTCATCTTAACACATTTCCAGCCCCAAATTTCACTTCAATCTCACCTCATCTCTCCATACTACATTAACCCCTGGCAATTGCCTTCCAAATGACCCCATTAAGCTGTAATTGCCTCAGCAGGCCTGCACTTTCGCTTGTAATTCTGTACCTCTCATCTCCCAGACGTTCTCTCAGCATCATTTCATGTTCTGGCTCCCTTCACTGAGCTCAGCTTATGACCTCGCTGCACCATGGCCGAAATGACTACTAAAAGCATAACAGAGACGGAATTCCATTACTTATTTTTAAAAGTTCTCTGGTGCCCTAATGTAATATTCTTTCGGGACTGTTGTCAAGGATACCAAGCACCGGCCATTAAAACCTTTTGTTTTCCAAGGCATTCCGTCTTTTATTAATAAATAAAGATAAAGATAATGTGCATCCAGCGGGTGGAAAGTCAGGGTATGTTTGCAATTTTCTCTTTCTATTCCAACCTTATTCTGTCCATTATGTTTAGGAAATACAGATAATAGAAAAAAGCCTTTTTAAAATTCTCCACATGCCCCATATTATCATACCAGATCCAAAATAATATAGGTAAGAATTAATTAACATACATACATATATATATCTCCATAGCTTTGAGAACCACTCCTTCTAAAATCTTATGTAAATTACATACTCACATTTAAGTAATCAAGTGGAAATATTTATGATAGTTTAGAACCAAAATTTACAGTCATTCCATGTTAGAATGTCAGTCTCTTATGAGTAAATGAAATTCCCATTGGACAGTCTCAGAACAGAACTAAGTAACAAGGAAAACATTATTAAATTTCCCAAAAGGGTCTGTGGATATTTTAGGAAGGACTGTATTCGAAGAGAAAAGGGGAAAAAATATCTTACTGTTTTAGGACTGGAAAAACAAGTAAGTCAATCAAGCACTACAAAAAGTGAAAAGGATGGCTCGGTAAAACTCCATACAAAGTCAAAACTGACATAAAAATAGAAGGGCTGATTTTTGTGCACAAGAAAAACTTTTTCCCCATCATAAATAGATAATTAGGATTTGGGTAACAATTGAAACAAATTCTAAATGCAAAACTACCAAGTTCCAATGTATGTAAAACAAGGAAACAAAACACCACAAATATAAAGCCTTCACAAAATACAATCAAAAAGGTATAGTAGGAGGCAAACCCCACAAAATTGGGTATGAATGAAGCCCACAAGCAAGCCTTCGAATAGCAGTTTGCCTGCAAAAAAGAACTCTGGCAACTAATCCCCAAAATCTTGGGTCAATATTGACCTGTTTTACCCTAAACTTCAACTGCTCTGGCCTAAAAACCGCCCTCATGCATGTCTCTTTAGTTCTCTCCTACCAATGAACACCATTAAGCTAATACACTCTGGTAAATGCCCCTAGAAAAACATTTTTTTAACTGAAGCTGCTATCTTCTGGACTAGACCGCATTAAAGGCAAAATGAAAACATGGGGTGTATAGATTTCTCCTTACTGGAAGGCTGAGAAGGACTGAATGCAAAAGGGTGAATTCTTTTATGCATGTAATAGCTCAGAAAACTGATATGATGTCAACGTGAATGTGTTTTACAATAAAATTGGGTGTCAGAGCCAGAATGGATTCACTGTCTCTGCAGGCCAGAGCATATCCACTGTTGCCTAGAATTGAGTAAAGTTGTCAACTGAACTGATGTTTAGTTTCAGTAAGATGGCCTAAAAGAGAAGAGCTAGTACAAGGAAAACTCACTGAAGCAACTTTTTGCTTTAAGAAATGGCTTATATTTCTAACCTCATCTTAAGGAGGTCAGTTACTTCATCATTTAAAGGCAGAAAATAAATTGACAATCAAAACAGAAAGATATAAATGAAAGTCTTCAAAATTAGAAATTGAGATACAATATAAGAAAATGTATGCCTTCTGAATTATTAATGTCTCACACAATCATCTCATATTTCAGACTGGTTATCATCTTTTACTCAAATTTTTCATAGATTTTTGTTAACAGTGCAACAAAAACATCACAGAAAAGCAAAATCCTTGAATTCAAACAAATTCTACTGTTCCTGTCTAAAGTGTTCAACATTAAGCCAATACTACAGTTTACTCAACATGCTACTGAAATTAACTCCAGTACACAGAACAGTTAAGAGATCAATTTAAATCTCCCTTGATTCTTTAATCAGAACAATCAATTCTGCCTAAAGTAAGCACTCTCTCCTCAACATCATTCTGAACAAAAGCTGGGTGTGCGTATGAAAGGCACTGCAAGCTCAAGACCAAAACAAGTCATACAACAGTAGAGTCAGACTCCAGAGATTTCTCTCTCCTCTTGTCTTCCCTGTCACTGAACAAACTGAGGTAAGACAACACTCCAGTGATGAAACAGCAAAGAGGAAGAAGAGTGGAGTGGTTATAAATGTCCTGTTGCAGCAGTTACGTACACAAAATCCAGCCACGCATTTCTCTAGTGCCTACCATATCAGAAGACCAAGGCAAAAAAAAAAAAGCACCATTTTTTTTGAAAAAAGAGAAAAGAAAAAAAAACCGGAACCTAGGGGGCGCTAGATCAGCACAAACAAGAATCAATTACTATACGTCTACCCTCACAAAATCAAGCATTACCAAGTCTAATTTAAAAAACACTGCCACAGAGGCTGGGGATTTAGCTCAGTGGTTAGAGTGCTTGCCTTGCAAGCACGAGGTCCTGAGTTCGATCCCCTGCACCAAAAAAAAAAAAAAAAACACTGCCACAGAATAAATAAATAAATCCAGAGTATGAGTTTACAACAATGAGAATAATTTAACTATCAGTATTCAATTATTCAGATAGTTTCAGATCTAAGGCTATGGGTTTAGAATTTAATAGAATTTGGTAACAAATCTATGCTCTACTACTTAATGACTCAGTGATCTGGGAAAATTCATTAAGCCTCTCTGGGCCTCAGTTTCTTCATCTGAAAAACAGGAATAATCAAACAAACCACAGTTGATGCACATCAAGGATTATCAGTCCCTAATACATGGTGAGCTCTAATAAGTGTACATAAAAATCTAAGAATTTCTAAATAATAATACAGTTAGATACCACTTACTGAGCTAGTTTGGACAAAAGAAATCAAAAGATTGAGGCTTTCTGCAGTCATAACTGAACAATTCAAGTAAATGATTCCACAAAGGAGGTATTTTCTGAGTTCAAACCCTTACCTCCCACTCCCTTTACAATGTCCTTTTCATGTCAATTCAATGAGAATGAGGTTCCAAAAAGGGGGAAGGACAAAGAAATAATCCTGTAATAGAAATATTTCTACTTCTTTGTCCTTTACATATACATATAACCTCCTAAAAAGCCATAAAGTATATTTTAAAAATAATATTTTAAAGTAAAAACAATTGCTGGTATTGAAAGATACAGATTTACACCAAGAAAGGGTTGGGGATTTAGCTCAAGTGGTAAGCAAGGCCCCAAATTTGATGCCCACCACACCCTCCCCCCAAAAAAAGCAGATTTACCCCAAGAAGCTCAAGGAAGAAAGAAAACATGGCTAATTCTTTAAAAGGAAGGAAAAAAGTATACTCAGAGGATATGCTATCACTAAAAGACAGAATGTGTGTTAGGAGTCACTAAAAAATCCTAGAAGCAAATATAAATAATAACAACATAAAAAGCCAATGAGAAAAGGTCAGAAAAAGATGTTACTTATTATAACATTGCCAACTGCTAAAAAGCCAGCACAGGGAGGATAACATTATTTGCATTTGACCAGAAGAATACTATTAAATAAATTCATTGTAAGTGGTATCTAAAGCAAAATGGATACATTTCCAACATGGAGGGGGGATTACACAAACAAAAACAAAATCCATCTTGGAAAAAATTCCTTTTATTCTAAAACTATTTTCATCTACAGAAAAATTGTCTGAAAGACAATTAAACACTAGCATAGTATTAGACAAGCACCACAATTTTTATCTTCCCTATTTTCTTTACTATCTAAGATAAAAAGTCAACGACAGGTCTGTGAACACAAAGAACATAAAAACAATCCCTCTGCTGATGCTCATATTTACAAAAAGGCATCTGAATGGCAGACTGGCCAAAGTGCTCCCTACAGGCCAGAAATGAGCACAAGATTGACAAATATAATACTGTACTGGTCTCATAAAGCTTTTGCTTTATACCAAGAATTTTAGGCCAGCAAAATACTTGAAAATGGAGTCTAAGTGTATTAGATGCCAGGGATTCATCAGCTCAATTCCATAAACAGGAAGGTCAGTGAAAAGACAATATTGCAATGTCTGAGGATCATACGCCAATGGTTCCCTTCCTCTTACTGTCCATACACTGTATATACTAAAAATAAATGTTCAAAACATCTTCTCTACCTTTTCTATCTCTCATATCAGAGTCAGCAGAACTAATATGCTCTTTGTTTCCAAGCTTTCAACCTCCCCATAAATCTTTGACTTTTGTCTCTCCTCCCACCCACGTTAAACCTTGCTAACTTTTATTGTGAAGAAGTTACATCACATACTCTGGAACAGCTACAGTTTATAACCTAGCTATTTGGTAACCAATGCTTGCTTCTATCTTCAGTCCTTCTACTTATCCTTCACTTCCTAGAATCAATCTTGTCTTCCAAGAATTATTCTTCATTTTGTCCTTCGACAAAAGCAGATAAAGAATGTCAATGAATCTGCATTTGTTGAGCATCTATTATATCTCAAGAATGCCTAATGTATTTTCTTAACACACTGAATCTCTCACTGAAGTTAGAAGTGTGGGTGAAAGGAGAAGATTGGAAATATTTATATTACAGGATTATTTATCTATTCTCTGAATTTCTTTCTAATTGAATTATCATTAAAAGGCTGTTAATTTACTCAATCTTTAGACTTGAAAAAATGCCAGATCTTCTGCATCTGAATAGTTCCATTTACTTACCATGTTGCCACTAGATTTCTCAAACCTACAATTCATGAGATCCAACAAATTCTCACCTCAAAATAATGATTAGTAGTAGTAACACATCTATAAGGCATCTGCTATGTACAAAACACCTAGATGTATGCTTTTGTTTAATCTTCACAGCTCATGAAGTAAACACTATAATTATCTCCAGTGAGACACAGAAAGTTTACCAAGTTACTAAGTTATTCCTTAAGGCAAACTAGCAAGGAAGTAGTATAATAGGCAGACAAATCTGGGTCTATATGAATCTGGGTCTGTACACTCACATTCTCAACAATTCCTCTCTGATGAGTGTTATCAAGCTCCACCAACAATTTTTATTTTATTTTATTTTTTTTTTTTTGTGGTGCCAGGGATCGAACTCAGGCCCTTGTGCTTGCAAGGCAAGCACTCTAATCACTGAGCTAAATCCTCAGCCCCAACAATTCTTATTTTAACTTGCCACCTTCACTTTTTCCTCTACCCTGGTAAAAATTTATATCCAATCCCTGGAAGCTCTAACAACTGCACCCCAAAAAGCCCAACTCCTTTCTGCCTTCAAAATTCCACTTTATTCTATCTTATATGAAATCCTACTTTACTCTTTTTATCTTATAAAACCTTCCTAGAAAAGTACCATACACGTTAGTCTAGACCTAGAGAGTAACAGTTACCATTCTAGGCCATTGTTCTGCCCAAACGTTCTGTACTTTTGTATATAGAGTCAGTGTTACATGTGTATATTTTTACCACTTGACATTAGCAGAAACTAATTTAATCTCATTAAAAACAATGAACAGAAATTGCAATACTAACAATCAATTGACAATTTATGTAGATTAACTTGGTCAAATCCTGTGAATGTGATTTGGCAGGAGATTTTTCATATTGCTGCAAAGTACATCCTCCTACCTCTTCCCATTTACACCACAAACCTTGACTACCAAAACACACCTAGAATTCCTGCTGATATCAAGGAGCTACAAGCTGAGTAATTTGTAGTTTGGTGTTTGTAGCAATCACCTATATTGCTTGCAATTGTTTCCTTAAAAATATGAAAGTAAAAATCTATTGCCCAAAGTGATCTTAAGACAACAAAGGGAAAACAAAGGAAGAAATGATGGCACTGGGTTCTTCCTCACAGTATTAAATATATGACAGTGGCTCCGCTACATAGTAGAATGTTTCCATCTATAGTTACAACAGGGCAGTACTGATCTTCTATTGCCATCTTTGGCAAAAAACAAAGATGATGACGATTCTGAGATAACTAAGTATTTGGGAAAATAAATTACAGAACAGTTCAAAATGGCTCCTTATTAACCTCTGTTATTACCATTCAGGTTCCTCTTATAGCATATTTTCATTTTAACATTTTTAATATATAGTCACATAATTCAACATACAGAAAGTATGGCTCTTTCCTAATCCTGGCTTCAAATACCTTGTTCTTTTCCAGAGGCAAACAGTATCACATGTTTCTCCTTCATCCTTATTAATATTACCTATTTATTTATATAAACATGCACACATACAAATACATATTTATATTATTTTTCTTGTTTCAGGTAATATATACATACACGCACACACCATTATGTACCTTAATATTCTTACTCAACATTCTTAGAAACTGCTTCTGGATTCGTGCATATAGAGCTTCCTTATTCTGTTTGATAGGCTATATAATATTACATTGAATAAAAGTAACATAATTTAACCAGCCCCTACTATCGAACACTTAAATTGTTGCCAAGCTTATATTCTCTAACCAATGCTGCAAGCATCTTTGAACACATCTAACATTTCTCACATGCAAATGAGTATGAAGGCTAATTTCAAGAATTGCAATCAACAGATTACAAGCATTTAAAATCTGTACAGATATTGCCAAACTTCTTTCAAAGAAAGGCTGTACCAATTTACATTCCCATCAGCAATTTATGAGTCTTGTCTATATTCTGCTACACCACATTGTTATGCTTGTTCCATCTTTGCCAATCTGATAGATTAAAAAATGGTACCTCAGTACAATGTTACTTCATTTTGACTCTTTTAAGTCAACTTGGTGAGTGGTTCAGACTGTGAGCCCTTAGGTCATCTCCTGGCTCCACCATGCACTTGGCCTGTGCATGTCTAGGCAGGCTACTTAACATCTCTGTCTCTACTTCCTCCGAAATGAAAGGAGAATAATAACACTACAATTCCAAACATTCTTGTGAGAATTACATGAGTTAACACAAAAGAGGTGCCCAGAATTAAGCCTGCCACACAGTAAACAATAAATGGTAGTTATTTTTTATCCTAAACAGAACTTTTCCATATGTTTGAGTTATTTCATATTGTTTCTTCTGTTATCTTTTCTTAACTTTTATCTATGTTTTATTACCTGAGAATCCAGAATAAAAACTGCTATAAATAATTAAGAAAAACAACAACAGAACAAGTCAAAATGTAAGTATTTCACCAAAAAGGTAAAAACAATTGATCCATTGTAAGTCTTAACCATGATCACGCCTCCGTATCACCTTAAAAAATGTCTTGAAAAGTTGCACTTTTGGAGAGGTTTTGCTTCTCCTGTTCCCTCTCAGACTGTTTCTCACTCTCTGCTCATACTTCTTCTTCTGTCATAGAAAACCTTTCCACAGTACTCTTTTTAGTCTTCCCCTAACCCAGGTAAATACTTCACAACATAAACCACCCTCTGAAATCATTCTATTTATGCTCTATGTGGAATTGTACAGTCACTGAGTGTAGTACACTGGTCAGCTAGGTTCACTGCTATATTCCCTACACCTGCAAGAATTTCTGGCTCACTGAAAATTGGCAGTGTTTATCCAGCTGAAGATAGTGTTAAAAGTTAAACTGCAGCTGGAACCCTCATATGGTGCAGACAGAAATACAAAATAGTACAGGCTGCTTCCAAAAAAAAGGGGTGGCAGGTGCTCAAAGGTTAAGCAGAGGTATCGTGATCCAGCAATTCTATTTGGGGGTATTGTCTATACCAAAGAAAACTGAAAATATATGTTCACGCAAAAACTTATACCCTAAAATCCCTAATAGCATTATTCAAAATAGTCAAAAAAGCAGAAATAACAAAATATCCATCAACTTACGATGAATGGATAAACAAAATACCAAACAATGGAAAATTATTCTGCAATAAAAATAAGTGAAGAGCTGATAAATGCTACAACATGGAAAATACTTGAAAAATAGCATGCTAAGTAAAAGAAGCCAATAACCGAAGACCACACATTGTACTTATAGAGTCAGAAAATAAATTCATGGTTGCCTAGGGCTGGGGATATGGGTGGGAGTTGGTGAGGGGAAAAGGGGAATGACTGCTAATGAGTATGGGATTTTGAGAGGGGTGATGAAAATGTCATAAAATAGATTGCTGTGATAGTTGTACAATTCTGTGAGTATGTTAAAAACCTGAATCATCAATTTTAAGAGGGTGTACTAAATGGTATGTGAATTATATTCCAATAAAGGACCTGCTAAGATCTACACTGACCCACTAAGCCCTTTCATTTCAGAGGCCCTCTTGCTCTCAAGAGTTTTGGTTTAACACTGCTAATGTTCTACTCAGTAATCAGTACATCTAAAATAAAAACTAAACAACTAGGAATTGACAAAACACCTACAGTATAAGGGTTGTCAGTGAATTGAGTCCTCATGCTCTACACATTTTAGCTAGGTGCGATGGTGAATATCTGTAGTCCCAGCATTTGGGAGGCTGAGGCAGGAGGATCAATTGATTGTGGAGTCAGCCTGAGCTATACAGTGAGTTCAAGGCCACCATGAACTACATAGTGAGACCCTGTCTCAAAACACACACACAAATACAAAGTTGAACTCAGCAAAACATAAACTAAACTGTGATGCTTGACACCCAAAGGAGATGTTCTGCAGGAATTAACATATGCAAATGGAAAGAAAAGGATGGTGAAAGGAAGAAAAGAAAAAAATCCCTTTCTTTGAACTCCTAAAATCATTCTATTGCCTTAAACGATTACCAGTTCATAGATAATCTATTTCATTTTTCTTTTAGTCTCCAAAAGCAGTACCAATCTAGAACTGTAAAACATTTACCTTATTTTCTTTTGGCCAAGACTCTCCTTACAAACTTTATCACTAGCAAATGTTGAAACAGGTGCGCATAAACCCTTACTTGAGACATCACACTGCTTCTTCAGTCAATACTAAAGACAAGGGAAAGCACCAGGAAAAGCAAATTTACATTTGTGAGTTAGAATGCTGATGAGTGCCAGTATAACTACATTTTAACTATGCATCACCATTCTGTACTTTCCCAGTAATCTGGAATCCGCATATATTTTTCAGTAGCACAAAATCTAATTCTTTCATTTTTAATCTTTATTCATCTTCATCATCATTCTCTATTTTTTAAGTTAATGCTTTAAAAATAAGACATTTTATAGATATGCTATAATCAGTGCAAGTGTTCGTCTTATTTTGTTTTGTTTTTTCCAGTACTGGCGAATGAAACCTGGAGATGCTCTACCACTGAGTTACATCCCCTGCTCTTTTTTTACTTTTGAGACTGGGTCTCACTAAGTTACCCAAGCAGGACTCAAACTTGCAATCCTTCTGCCTCAACTCTCTAAATCCTGGGATTACTGATGTGCACCATTGCATGTGGCTTACAGGTACTTTAAAACCATCAATCTAAGTTTAGAAAGAAAGGGTCAGTTTGTGCTTTACACTCTCAATCCAAAACTTCTTAAAATGCTCTATGAGTGGAGAGAAACTTATGTCACAAATTACTATAAAGTAAATAGCGTAAACAGGAAAGGCGAGGCACAGGACTTCAAGTCAGACACACCTCTACTTAAATCAAGCTGTCACCTGTCATCCATGTAATCTTAGGCAAGTTAATGAACTTTGCTAATCCTAAATTTTCTAACCTATGAAATTAGAACAATACAAGTTTATGGTTGTATTATGAGGATTCAGCAAGATAATGTAATTTTTTTCACTACCAGTAGATTCTCGGTCCCATACAAGTTTCTTCTCCTTATTTCTTCCTTTCTTTAATCATACTTTGATTAGCACCCAGGATAAAGCTCAGAAGAAATTTTCCTTAAGCCAAGATGCATTCTAGAACATCACACAGTTAATATCACATAGCGTTTAAGATTACGCAGATCCTAAGAATAAAAATATAATAACATGTATTTGTTTCAAATCTCACCAAATTCCCCTCAAAAAAACAGACAGAACAATCACGGAAGAGTAAGCCCACAGGTAACAATTTCTACAATTTTCTACAAAAGCACGTGGCAGGAATCTCCCTAAACCCTAGTGTTCAGGTAAGTCAGGAGCTACATGCACTCGTGATGGCAAAGAGAAGTACAAAAGGGCCCTACCAGCCAAGGAACACAGACCCAACAGTATGAATCACGTCAAGGAAAAAAAAAAAAAAAACCAGTATGAATCATGTCCAAAGAGAAAAGGATGAACATCCTGAGATCTTAGGCCAGTGGTGGCCTAAGATCCACGCATGCCATGGAAGGCTGCTTGTTATCATTGAAACCTCTAAAAGGTTCACTATTACTGTCCTAACCAAGTGAATCTGACAAGTACTTAACTGAAATAAGGCCATTCAGGCTCCATATTACGGGAGAAAACGATCCTAAAACCTGAAAACTAAGGGACAGAACTGTCTATCAGAATACACCGGTCTGTACATTCTCAGTGAGACATAACCTATCTTCCCCCCAAAACTGCAAAAAAAAAAGATTTAACTTTATTCAGTAGTCTATTGTTAGTCTGAAACCATTTTAGATATAACATAGGATAAAGAAAATAGGTAAGTTAATTTTGTTAGGAATTAAAGTTTTAACATAAAAGGATCAAAGTATACACTCCAACAAGGTAAGTAAAACTCTTAATCTTACATTTGAATTATATTATCAGTGGAAATACATTTTTCTCTCACTTTCCCAGACAGCTTACATCTTAGTAGCAACAAGTACACTTAAGGTCCATATTGTGATCTTTACATATTACTCTTCAATAAAAAGAACCATAGCTCTTTGGAGAACTGCCAGACTTCAGGTCTGGGGCAGGAAGATGAGCCTCGGTAGATGCTGTTGTGTCAGAAAGTAAGAAGCTATAAAAGCTAATCATAGAGTCCTGTGAAAAGACACAGGAATTAGTTTGAAGGGGTGCCCACTGGACAAATGTACGATAATTCCAATATCAAAAAGTGCAATGCCTGCATCTGATTAAAATACACTGCACACACAATAAAGCCAAGACTTCCTTAAAACTACCTTTAAAAAAAAGAAGAGAAACACATCAAAAATTACACACCACTGGAGGATACTAAGCTACTACCATACCTCATTGCTCTGGAAATTGATAATTAAGAGAAAAAATTAAACATTTCATACCACCCTTCTAGTATGAATTGTATTTCAGAGTAACCAAATACCTCTAGTGAATGGAATAAAGCTCTTTTAAAGAGTAATGGCTAATAAAGGCAGAAAGAATATAACTGGAAATTATCATTTTCAACTCCTAAGAAATTCAAGCACTAGTGATCCATGGATGGAAAAACAGCTGAGACAATATGGAAGAGGAACTCCACAATAAAGCAATCAGGCAGGCACTACCCAGATCTACTCCTCAGTTTTCTCACTGAAGAAAGACAACCTAACATTATTGATATTTGATGCAATGTAAATCAGATTGAGCCTTTACATCTAACTTTCAGTCTAGAAGAAATTCAGGGATAGAGGCCAGGAGGAAATAATCAAAGTAAATATTGCCAGGAGGAAATAATGAGTAATATCCACACTGTGGGGCATTCTATAAGATAACCATTCTATTTTCTTCAAGAAGTCAATGGTACCTTTGATCCACTTTGATTTGAGTTTAGTACATGGTGAGAGACATATATCTAGTTTTAATTTTCGACATGCGGTTAGCTAATTTTTCCAGCACCATTGTTAAATAGGCTATCCTTCTTCCAGTGAGGGTGTTTGGCTCCTTTGTCAAAGATGAGGTATTTGAGTGTGTTTGGGGTTGTTTCTGTATCCTCCAATCCATTCCATTGATCCTCAGGTCTGTCTTTTTGCCAGTACCATGCTGTTTTTAATACTGTAGCTCTATAGTATAGTTTTATGTCGGGGACTGTGATGCCCCCTGCTTTTCCCCTGTTGCTTAGGATCGTTTTTGCTATTCTTGGTCTCTTCTGGTTCCAGATGAAATTCATGATTGTCCTTTCTAATTCTTTGAAGTATGATAGATCTAAACATTAAAATAGAAACATTAAATTTACTGGAGAATAAAATAGGAAAAACCCTCGAAGACATAGGGGTAGGAAAAAAATTTATGAACAGAACCCAGACTGCACAGGAAACAATACAAAGAATCAGTGCTTGGGACCACATACTATTAAAAAGCTTCTGCACCACAAAAGAAATCACCAATAGAGTAGGGCGAAAACCCACAGACTGGGAA
>PVJO010002357.1:0-145847 GCA_004026905.1 Hystrix cristata | reverse complement strand
GGAAAAGGGGGATAAAGAAGAAGGTTAAAAGAAAAGTAAGATGAAAGGGGGGAAAAAATGGTAAAGTGTAGTTACACTTATTGCAAATAGGGAGGGGTGGGTGAGTGGAAGGGAGGGGAGGGGAAGGGGGGAAGAGGGGGGAAAACCAAGATGTATCATGTACAGGTACAAAATAACCATGTTGATTATGATCATTATGTATGCAATGTACCAATACATGTTCTTGGTAAAAAATAATAAAAAAAAATTAAAAAAAATAAAAAAAAAGAGAGGGAGGAGGGGGTGAGGGGAGGGGAATGGGAAAAAAAGAAGCAAGATATGTCATGTACAGGTACAAATCCCCAATGATGAATGTTATCACTATGTACATCTAAAAATGTACCATTAAAATAAAATAAAAAAATAAAATTTATGCAGCTGAAAATTACTTTAGCTAGTATCTGTTTCACAGATAGTTGGCCTTAAGCTTATATTCACAAGAAAACCTAGTGATTTTAGTCGTCATCCTTGATTTCTTCCCCTTGAACAGCCAACAGGGATGTTAAGGTGCTCTGTGTGGCAAAGAACTGTGTAACCTCTAGGAGCCGGAAGCAGCCTCCTGCCACCAGCCAGCAAAACCCAGCAGCTCTCAGTCCTGAAATCACAAGGACACAAATACTGTTATGCCGCACCAGGGGCAAGGCAGACTCCGTCTGTCCCAGGGAGCCCGTCGATGGACACCCAGCCCCAGGCAGCACTTTGTGGTTTTTTTTTGGTTTTTTTTTTTTTTTTTTTTGTGTTGGGGATCGAACTCGGGTCCTTGTACTTGCAAGGCAAACACTTTAACCACTGAGCTAAATCTCCAGCCCCCCAGGCAGCACTTTGATTGCAGCCCTCACAAGAGGACTCTGAATGGCGCCTAGATTCCCATCCGAAGTGAGAAGCGATAACAAACGAACACTGTTTCAAGACACTGAATTTGTGGTACTACGCTTATGCAGCAATAGGAAACCAATACAGTCACTCTGTCTACTTCTGGTTATGCCCGGCCGTGCTGTGGACCCAGCAGGCCGCACTGTGGCCTTTCTATATTTAACTGGACCCCTCCGGTGTAGTGGTTGCCGGAGTATGGACAAGACGATGCATCGGCACATGGCAACATTTGCATTTCTATTTCTTTATTTTTCTAAAATGATAAGAATGAATGTAAACTTCTGGAGTGTTCTGTATATAGATTTGGTGGTTCAGCTGGGGTGTCCCTCCCCCAGAAGGAGCAGGCCTTGCAGACGCTCTCTCCCTCCTCCCTTCCTTCACTTGTGGTGTGCTGTGACATGTCACCGATGAAATGGTAACATAATTCTAATGGTGCAGCAAAGGGCCCTACAAGTAGCACTGATTTTTTTCTTCACTACTGGGGGGAATTAGTTTGGGGGGGAACTAGTAGTGAAGTTTCCTTTCACATTATAAGATTCAAAACAATAATCTAATCTTACATAATAAAATGCAGACTTATTAAACATACTACCTGAACTATAAACGGATGCACGTGTCCTTGTAGGGTTACCTTTCTAACTACTATAGCCATTAAAATTAAGTATTCAAATAAAGTCAACAAAGGTTCAGACTTTTAAATTCAAAGTAACCAAGAAAAAATGAAATAAAAAGGTATATTGTACCATTAAAAAGAAGATAAATATTTAGAATATTTTATATCATTAGCTCATTAAAAATTCTATTTTTGTATGTTTCAAAATGCTCCTAAATATTTGTAATTTTCAATAAATCATGAACATGAAAGTAAATGTTCAACTATACTAATACCACAAAATATTATTGCAATAATACAGAGCAATAGGAAATGTTTTACACCAAACAAAGAAAATAAGCTATGTAATTACTTAAACACAACTTAACTTCAAGGTAGTCATTTTTCTATTTTAAGTACTTAAAATATAAGTAAATGTTGAAACATGTATTTATAACTTATAAATAAGTATTAGTATACTGAAGATAAGTGCTTATGTAATTCTGCTGCTTGGGTGAAAAGTAAATTTCTTTGAAGGGCTTCTCTAGTGAGTGAAAATAACTGATGGTGTCTATAATTGAATTGCAAGAGAGCCAATTTAATCCAAGAGTCCGTGGATGCTGTTCACTTATAACGTAATTGAGGGCTTCTCCAGGTTGGAGCCAACGCCCACCATTGTGTGTGTGTATGTGTGGTGTCTGTGTAGCCACATGCCCTCCCCTTACAGAGTTTCTGGGAAGACAAGGAGACTAGACAAATTCAATTTAGTTATTTGGATGGCAAACTCAATTTCTTAATTAGCTCTATTCAAGTTGTGGTGGGCAGAATAAGAAAGTAAGGGATTGTAAGCCCAAAGAGGCTTACAAATGCCGTTGTCATTGGAAAGGCATAAATAAGTGGGTGTGGTGTAGTGAGTATATAAAGTAGTCTGTGATGGCGTTTAGAGAAGGTAGGTATACTCGTACTTACGGTTATAAACTGGGCTTTGAACTGCAGGCTAGTTATCGTGTGCTGGCTTCCTAGTCTGTAAAACTGAGATAATGGTATCTCCTGGCATATCTTAAAGACCACATGAGGTTAAAATGTTTGAGAGCTTAGTGTATACAAATAATGGAAATTGTATTTTACCTTAGAAATCTATAGTCTTTTTAAAGCTTTAGAATTTTTCACGCTTCTTTCTTTTCCTTGCAGATGGAAGAATAATGGTTAGATACCTGTTTTAGATCCAGGTTTACTGGAACTTTTAGAGGACCATTGACTTTAAGCTATATGTAAAATGGCAGTGACGGTGGGGGAAATCCGCCCCTGGACAGAGCACTTTTTAGTTTAGGGGGGAATTATTTCTTTTATATCTTTAAACAATGAGAAAACTCTCCTAATATTGCATTTAATAATTTATAATACTGTGTTCTAAAAAAATTTTTTTCAAAAAAGAAAAACAATGGAAAAATGTAAATAAACTTGTTGCAAATAGAGAGGGGTGGGTGGATGGAAGGGAGGGGAAGGGAAGGGGGGAAACCAAGATGTATCATGTACAGGTACAAAATAACCATGTTGATTATGATCATTATGTATACAATGTACCAATACATGTTCTTGGTAAAAATAAAAAATTTTAAAAAAAAAAGGAAACTATGGAATAAACTGGGTTATACTGACCTCTGATGGCCAACCTTAAAATTCCTACTTTTACCATCCTGAATACTGTATAATGATAATGTAACGCTCTCTGGAAATTGCCTACATTTATAAGTCAGTCAGGAATCACTAGACAAGAAGAAGGAGGCAACAAGGTGTGACTGGCCAACTTTCCTTTTCTCAAGAAGGATTTCATCTAGATCAGTCTAAACAAGCTCTGTCCAAATCCACGGCAATTCACTTAAAAATGACTGTGCGTAAATCAGAGAAATCTAAAATTGTGTACCAGTTTGGTCTACATGCTAGGAAAGATTTCTTAACATTTGAAGGGTCCTTATCAGAAATCCACACCCCATGAGTGGTTAATAACTACGTGAAAGACGGTTCAGGGATACACATTAGAGAAATGTCTGATGACAATATTTCGGGTACCGTTATCTAAACTGCAATTGAGTTTGTTAATTAGCATAAATGATATTTAAAACAATATTTCCTTGGAGAATTGTGTTCGAATACATGGCTGCCTAGAAATATTGTACAGGCATCTTACTTAGTTCTTTTGTGAAGGGTGTATAACAATCTGGCAGTGAGAGTTTGTACATGCCGGAGAACATAGTCTGAGCTCTGATTTCACTGTAGTATACTTGATAGTCAGGAGACTTGCAGGTCTCCCTTCCAAGGAGGCTCTAAGAGTCACCAAAGAGGGGCTGGGGATTTAGCTCAGTGATTAGAGTGCTTGCCTTGTAAGCACAAGGGCCTGAGTTCGATCCCCAGCACCACAAAAAAAAAAAAAAAAAAAAAAAAAAAAAAAAAAAAAAAAAAAAAAAAAAAAAAAAAAAAAAGAGTCACCAAAGAGAAATGAACTACTGTGAAGCGGCTAAATCGGCTTAGTCAGTCTGTGACAAGGCACTCATTCCCAAAATTCAACAGAAGAAATGATTCCAAAAGCTGCTCACGAATTTCTTTCTCTGTGTTTTGTTCCAAATAGTTTTGAGATATTCTAATTTTTGCCCAAATCTTTTTCTTATAATTTGTGTTTGAGCTCCCTAAATGTAGATAAGAAGATAAACTATCTCCAACCAATATTACATATTTTTTTTTTCTGGTGGATTTACCTTAAAAATGTATCCATGATCAACGACACTTGATTTGGACAGTGGTCTACTAGGTGGCATTGTTCTCTGCAGGGCTAAATGGAGCTGGGAAGTGTTCAGAATGTCCTCTTGAACACAATTGGGAGCCTGAAGCACAGACGTCGATTCTGTGCACAAGAAGCTTTGCTCAGTTACTGTCACTATTCTGGTCAATTTAGTATGAAAAAGGAAATAGGCAATAATGAAGTTGACATGACGCTGTTATTTTCTAAAAACAGTTATTCCATACAAGTAAGTACAGATTTCTAAATGGGTCTACCATGTCTCCCCAAGGAAAGGACTCAGGTTTTGGAGACTTGTCCAACACCCCGTCTTGCCTCCTTCAGCTGTCTGCCAGCTCTCACTCAGTGGCCTCTCTGACGACCTCGTATGAGGTAGTAGCCTTCATCAGTCCCCAACCCCCAGCTTCATTTTCTTCACCACACTTATCCTCCATATTATGTATTTGTTTGCTTATTGTCTGTCTCTCTGACTAGGCAATTAGACCCTATGAAGGCAGAAAATTTGTCTCCTCCCACTATTGTGCCTAGCTTGGAGATAGTGATAGTTACTGAATAAATACATGACGCTTTGCATGCCAATATTATATATCTAAATTAATATGAACTTTATAAAATTGTAAAACATACATGCTGAAAATTACACAGAACACGTACATAGCTCGATTATACACCCCTGTCACCATGTCACCCCATGACCCCATGCCATCCCCTCAACTCTTCCATGCGCTTCTCTCCCATCACAATCATCTTTCTCCTTAAGAAAGCAACTACTACCATGATTTTTATAGCAATCACTTCTTTGTGCTTCTTTAGAGTTTTAGCATCCCCAAGTGTGCATCTTACCCTATTTTTTATTTTATTGTCTTTTAATTTTTCAAATCCATATATTCACCTTTAATTCCTTTTTCTTTTAGTTTATGTGTTAAAGAACCCAGGCAATTTTACCTGTAGAGTTTCTTACATTCTAAATTTTGCTGATTGTACACTCAATTTAGTTTAGGGCTCCCCTGAGTGCAATTTTCAACCAACCAACGCTTTTAACTGTTCAACCAGGCACAGCCAATACACCAGAATCCTGTGGAAGTGCAGTCGTATAGGAACATTTAGCTTGGTCCAAGATCCCCTGTCTTTTTGCCAGTTTAAAATTCATTCCCACTGTATTAGTTACTTTTCTAGAGTCAATGGTTTGCAAGACAGCAGATTTAATACAGGACATTTACAAGTTACAACATTCTAGCACACACAAGCCAAATGCAGGAAGAATGCAGAACGTCTGTCTGTGAACTGGAGGCCTGAAAGACTCAATCAAGGGCTGGGAGTCCACAGCACTGTCTCATGTAAGTCCATATCTGTACTAAAAGTCTGAAGAAACTATACTGGACCCAAGATAAGAGAGTCAGAGTGGAGGTGAAGACCAGAACTCCCCTGAAGCAAACAGCAGCCATCCCTGATGACAGCCAGGCTCTGAGCTCCTCCTGCAAATGAGAACAGCCAAGTTCCCTTCAGGAGAACCAGCCTTAACAGAGCTTCTGCTGGGAAACAGCCACCTCAGCCTTCTGCTCCTATTCTCCTTTACGCTGTGTCGGCAACAATTCTCAGGTGGATCCTCTATGCCCAGAACCACACCAACTCAGTCCAGCTGGGCATTCCTGCTCAAATTGACCACAATAATAAGTCCACCACAATCCACCCCTGGTCAACCTGAAGACCAGGCACATTTCTTTAAGCCATAGTCTCCAGTGGCAGATTTGTAGAGAGTTACCATATTTTGGTCTATTCAAATTTACATTAACAATATAATTCTTATTGCACTTGTTCCCATACCAGAGACAAAGATTCTCAACATTGGTTTCAAACAGGTGTCCAAAAACTACAATTATACACGCTTTACAACTCCATTCTTTCTCTCTTGCTTATTCTAAAACAATAAATGATTTATTTGCAAAGTGTGATATACAGACACAGTGAATTCACATTAAAAAATATGGCTTCAAATTTTGGTTTTCATTAACTTTCAACAGAGCATGGCAACACTAAGACACCACTAATTATCTTCTGCACCCCAAATATACTCTTCTAGTAAAAAGCCTCAGGTCATTTTTCCACTGTCCTGTTTCTTCCCCACAACCACTTTCCCCTCTCTTCATCCTTGCAATCCACAGCTTCCCTCTGGCCAAAATCTTCAAGTCACTCTGCTGGCTCTCTGCTCTTGATTTCCAATAGAGATCCAGCCAAAAGCCCTCAACAGTAACTCTGCTGCCGTCCCAATGCCAGACTGCACTGAAATTTTTCTGCCATCCAGGAAGCATCTCCAAACACAAGCGAAATGCAGCCCAGCCTCTGCCAGAGCACACAGATACTGCCTGGGATCCATCAGCCAACACAGTCCTTCTCCATAGAGGCCTCCCAAGCCTCATCCTAACCAGCCGCATTTCCATCAGTTGCTCTGATTTTCCACACTCTGATCAGAGTCTCCCATAGAATAAGTTTAGAGCATTCCAGGGCTGCCTCTTCAGCGGTTGCTCAAAACCTTTCCAAATTAATTCCAAAGGCTCTTAAGCCACATGGCCAGGAAACATCACAGCAACGACCCCACTTCTCTGGTACCAATTTCTATATTACTTTTCTAGAGTCAATGGTTTGCAAGAGAGCAGATTTAATACAGGACATTACACATCAGAACATTCACACACACAAGCCAAATGCAGGAAGAGTGCAGCTCGTCTCCCTATGCACTGGAGACCTGAAAGACCCAATCAAGGGCTGGGGGCCCACCTCACTGCCCCATGTAAGACTGTGTCCACACTAAAAGGCTGAAGAAATCTATATTGGAGACACGGGATGACACTCACAGCGGAGGTGAAGACCAGCGCTCCCCCAAAGCGAACAGCAGCCATCCCGGATGGCAGCAAGGCCCCGAGCTCCTCCCGTGACATGAGCAGCTGAGTTCAATCCGGGAAACCTGCCCTAACAGAGCTTCTCCTGGGAAACAGCCACCTCAGTCTTTCTGTTCTCTTTTTGCTGTGTTGGCAACAATCCTCAGGTGGATCCTCTACACTCAGATCCACACTGAGTCCAGCTGGGCATCCTGCTCAAATTGACCATGTCAGTCCACCATATCCACTTATGTCTTCGCAATTTTACGTATTAGTACAATTTTATACATTAGTAATTAGTCTGGTCTTCTTTTCCAGGATCAGACTATGGTTCTTCCCTTAAGATATGCTGGAATCTATCTTTATTTATAGGTCAGTGGGCAATAGTGTGCTCTGTGGAAAAACCTGATTGGAAGACCCTCTCCAGTTCTATGGTGTAAATATTCTCGCCATGGCCACATGCAAACTGCCAACCTGAAGTTTCTGAACACTCTGCCAAGAAAACATGCGAACAGCCTGTTCTCAGAAGCTACTGTGAGCTGGCACTTGTGAAAACACAAGTGCACAGAGACAGTTGCATGAGAATGGTCACCAGCTGGAAAATTAACTGGATACTTCACAGGATGTACTTGTAAAGTAAGGCAGGAATTACCACAGCAAGAGAAGAGAGATGATTTCTAGCACTAAGCTGGGCAGTACTATTCCCACTTGATTTTTCACTTCCTCTGTCATCTCTTCTCTTTGGGTATAGGGTGGGTCTACCACCTTACTTACATTAAATAAAATAAAAAAGCACTAATTGAATATCAGCTCTGAGATGAGGTTATAAAGAGATTAAGACTCCTGGCATGTCCTCTCCTGCTTTCTTGCTCTGAGGGAAGCCAGGTACCATGTTGCGAGCTTCCTTTTGGAGAGGATTCTTGTTCCACAGCCAGGGGGAACTGAGGCCTTACTGTAAAAGCCATGTAGTATCAATACATAGTGGAATACTACTCAGGTATAAAGAAGGATAAATTTGAGACATCTGTAAGAAAATGGACACACCTTGAAAATATAATGTTAAGTGAAATAAGTCAGACACACAAGCTTAAATAGCATGTGGTTTCTCTCATTTGAGTAATCCAAAGTATAAATAAAGAGCAAAATAAAAGATTGATAAAAGGAAACAGACCTTTTGGAAAGGGAAAGAAGACCCTTGTACAAGGATTTAAAATATGTCATGTACATACACCAACTACCAACAATGAATGTAATCTCTATGTCATAAACATGGACTAAAAAAATAATTAAAATGGGGAAAGGGGGATCTAGAACTAGAGGGAGGGAAGTGAGTGGAGACAGGGAATTAAAAAGAATCAAGATCTGCTCAGTACCTGTACCCATTCTCCAAGATGAATGTAAACACTGTGTACTCCAAACATGCTCAAATAAAAACAACCATGTGAGTGAGTTCCCGCTGAAACATAGGCCTCTGCAGCTCTGGATTCCTGACCCCCACAAATCACGAGATAATAAATGTCAGTTGCTTTCAGCCACTATGTTTGGGGTAATTTATTATAGAGTGGTAAACAACGAATGTGACTGTGGAAGGAAATTTGGTAGACTTGAGAGTGCAGAGTACTTGAAATTCACCCGAATTCATCCGACGATCCTGTTCCAGCACTTGGGCTTTGGTCTTTCCTATCGGTCTCCTCTAGTTTACAGGGAGGGCCTCATGAGACGCTGTATTAATCTCAGATTGTAATTCTCTCTGCTTCAGGATGGTGTTCTAATTGCTTTTCAGGTACATAAGCCCTGCAGTTTAAGGATGAAGGCTAAGTTAAAGGAGAGCCTTGAGTTTCTGACCATGGTTTAAAATAAAAATCAAAAACCCTGAGCTTGTCATTTTCTTTCTGAGCTTTTCAGATCAGTCGTTTTATGTCACACTTCCACTTTGATTTCCAGGCAGCCCGGAAAATCCATGCCCGCAACAGACACTTCATTCTAAGACAATATAGACAGACCATTATTTAATCAGCCATGTGCTGCTGCGTGAACAACTACTCTCCCACTGCTCAGAGCTAGTTTCTGTTTTCAAATCCATTCAGATCAGACAATTCCTCATGTCTGTCCTCTATTCTATGCAATTGTTTCTGTGCCTCTCGGTGTTTAGTGCAGGAAACAGTAATCACTACAGGTATTTAAGGCAGAAAGAAAATTAAGATAGAGAAACAGGCACTTAAAAATCCCTTGAAAGGCTAAGCCTGGAGAATGAAAGCCGGATCGTTAGTGGAACGACTGAATTCAGGATCACTTTGAACGGCTCATTGCTTAGCTTATTCATGTGCACATTGATTGAGTACCTACTAAGAGTCAAGTACTATTCTGGACCCCAGGGAAACACTGGACATAACTCAAAAGGCCTTTGATCTCATGGAGGCTATATTATAGTGGACCCTTCCCTTCCAATTACACAATTGCACATGTAATTTGGACTATTTCAACTGATTTGACTGACTATTAATATTTTTTGTATTAATATTTTTAGTTTTTTAATGCCTCATCACAATGTAATTTATGTATTTGACAAGTATTTTTAAGTGCTACTTACTATATTCCAAGAACTTTGCTAAAAACAAGGCAAGATTCCTTCATGAAGTTTACAGTCTAAAGAGAAGACTAGATCTTAAGAGGTTACCCAAATAATCAATTATTGTAATTGGTTTTTTAATTTTTTTTTTTTACCAAGAGCGTGCATTGGTATGTTGTATACATAATGATCACATTCATCATGGTTATTTTGTACCTGTACATGATGTATCTTGGTTTTCCCCCCTCTTCCCCATCCCTCCCTTCTGCTCCCCCCTTTCCTATTTACAGTAGGTTAACTTATATTTTCCCATTTTTTCCCTTTTCTGTTTCTTTCCTTTTCCCTTCTTTCTTTCCCCCTTCCCCCTTAATTGTAATTGTTGATTAGTCCTTTCATGGCAAATGACAGAACACCACTAAACAGAGTATTCAAGGTCTGACCCAGACTGGGGTCTTCTCTGAGGAAGAGCTGGTTACTCTGAGATTTGAATGAGACTCACGGGCCTTGTGCAAGTGTGTGGTGGGTGGTCCAAGCAGAGAGTGGGTAATAGATGAGAAAACGGAGGCGGCAAAGACATGGAACTTCTCGGGAACGGACAGAAGACTAGCTAGTGAGAAGAGGCAGTGTGAATTTTTCAATGTCCTTTACAGACAGACTGACTTCAGTTGGTGTTGAGTTTACAATTCGTGTGTGTCTGTGTGGTGCCCGAAACTGAACCTAGCATCTCAAACACGCTAGGCAAGGACTTTACCACCAAGCCATGTTCTTGACCTCAGAATTTACACGCTTTCAGGCTCCAAAGTTTTTCTGCTGTGTTTAAATTCAATTTAAAAGTCTTAGTATTCTATTTATAAATTTATTGAATTTGAAGTATCACTACAGAAAGGCTTTCACATAATTTAAAATTGTTGAGCTGCAGTTAGGAATTTTATGCATTCCATGCTGTCACGTAAGCAACATGACTTACTCACAGCTCAATAATACAGGCCTGCTTAAGAGTTTGTTTCCTGACACATTAAACTTATGAATATGGTGAATTTCAAATTTTACTTCACTTTCTCAAGATGTCTACCACTTAGCCTAATTATTAAAAATTGTTTAACTAAAGTAATAAAAGGGGACTTAAATTTAACTACGGACTTCACATAGAAATTTCAAGTTGTGCTAGCTCAGCACTGTTTACCCATTTTCTTTCTTGTTCTGTGCGAGGAGGCGAACTACTATGGTCTCCATCATTAGGTATCTAAATTCTGTGGTTCTGGTTGGGTTGGACCAGGGAGGACCCCCTGTAGAAAGGGAAGAAAGGGAGAAGAATACAGGTGGAGTATTTATTTCCCCTGATCCCTCCCAACACAGCGACTTCTAGCTACAGAAAAAGATATCTGTGACCATCAACACAGGCCTCCTGAGCAACTGCATATTATGCAGAGGCTGACTCAGCTGCTTTTCATGTTAATTTATTCTCACCCTTCCTTTTATTTCCCTGGTAACTTACATGAAAAGGGTTCACAGTGGTGAGGTTCTTATTTTCTAGGTGGCAGCATAGTTATGTCAACAGCTTCAGTGCTGATCCTTCATGTATCTTGTTTGGGGACAAAAACTTTTTCCAAGAAGGAGGGCAAGAACCAGTCCTGAGGGACAACACAGGGAGGCTGTGCTGGACGTGTTCCGCTTGCCTGTTCAGATTTTCTATCTAATTCTCTTCACCTTCCACATTGTCCCTGTGAACGATTTACATCCAGAGGGAACCCTTTGTCCTTTGGTGTCTTTTGGGCTAGGCCAATTGGAAGAGGCAAGATGTTAGACAGTGAGGTCTGGGTATTTATTTCCCTGGATTCCTCCCTTTGGGGTCACCCCTAACTGACCTTAACTTCAGTTAGAAGTTACAATTCTGTTTGGGGGCCTCCATGCAACCCTTTCTGCCTCTGGTGTCTAGTGATTACTTTTTCATCACACTCTTCAGGCAACTGCGACTGTCATTAGCTTCAGGGTACTGTAGTACTCTTTACTCCTTCTTAATGGTCCCTTTCTTAAACTTTCTTCAGGTTTCTCAGTCTGAGTTGGCTAGCTATTTCCTACTGATTTACAAGTTTATCTTGAAGTATTTTAATATGTCAAAATTTCTTCAGTATTACAGATGCTTTAAACAGTATCTATACCAAGACTACACTATCAATCACAAGTAGAACAAATTGTTAATATTCTTCCTGGAGATTAAGGGTACATATTTGTGAAGTCTGCTATATACGGCTGTACAGATGGTTCTTAAACAACTCTGGGGACAATAGTCACATAAATCACATCCTGGAGTTGGGTGGTACACATCTTCCACAGTTGTTAGTTGTGCCCGTCAAGGAAATGTTTTACTGTTCCAGGAATGTCAAGGTTATCATCTCAAGCAAATTGAGGTTAAAAAAAAAATCCCAGTGCACTGGGGCTACACATTGGTCCGAGAATTTTAGGTTGGTCTTAAATATGTTTCTATCCTTGCTACTGGCCAAAATGAACATTAAAATTTTTTAAAAATTCTATGCTGTTCAGATAATGTGACCTCACAATATCCATGTTCTGGATTCAGGATGAACATTATCTAATTTTTCTGTTTGATTCGAGTCTGAAAATCTCAGCCCAGTTTACTTTATTGCTTGATTGGTTTAAACTAATGTATTTATTGTCTGCCTCTTTTTAGTTCTTCCTGTTGTCTGGGTCACAGGCCTCACGATTGAAAGTCCTTAGGTTGAATTCTGGATCTCCTCCCAGTCTCTCTCTGTGAAATACAAGAATGGTCATAAATGAAGGAACAGCAGCATAAAAAGTGGCTGACGAAGTGGACAGAGGCCAGCCAAGAAAGGGTGGGTGGCTCTTTGGAAGGCTATAAGCGGGAGGCTGACGTGTTCTAGGGCGAACTCTACACACATCTCTCTGGTTCAAGTAGAAAGAACGAAGTGGAGGTGGTGGTGGGCAAATGTAGATGCAAAGGAAGGCGTTAAAAGCCAGTTTCCAAGTCCAGATAGAAATAAAGTGGCGTGGATTAGTGCCAATAGAAATAAAGACAAGTGGATGGATTTGAGAAAGATTTTAGAAATAAAATTCATGGGACTTTGTGGTGCCTGTATCTAGGGAGTATAGAAGACACAAATATAAAGGAAGACTGTTTTATAGCTCGTAGATTGTGGTGATGTTTAGTAAGTCAGGGGTACACTGGTGGTGGGGTCTCGAGGCAGGAGATGGAATGAATAGGAAGCAGGGAAAGAACTCAAATTCAGTTTGAGTGTGAATAAGAAAGATATCCAAGTGACACTGTAGAGAAAACATTACATATTTGCTAGGAGAGGTGCTAATGGTAACTGGAGCAGATGTTAATCCTTAAATCTTTAAAAATGCAACCTTTAATGAGTGAGGGTAGAGTGGGAAAACAAGGTAAAACGAAACATAAAAATATTATTTATTCATCCATCCATGCCTACATTGTTCAAATACATTTATTCAACTTTTAAGAATCCTTCTTAAGCCAGATATTCTGTGCTTTGAATAAAGTGGTAAATTAAGTAAAGTCCCTTCTCTGCAAGTTCCTATTTCACTGGAAATAATTCAGAACCTTAATATTACCGCTTCTGGGAAGAACATATGGATCATAAATTGGTTTTATTTTATTTTATTTTTTTGGATAACTCACATTTATTTTGTTTTTTTCCATTATTTTGCAAGAATTTTACTAAGTATTCTACTGACGAATTTTACTAAGTATTCTACTGACTAATAGTTCACTAAAAGTTTGACAGTTAGTTTCCATAGATATTTATATTTGTGTGTCTAGAAATACTAGTGGTACAGTATTTCTTTTATATATTTTCCTCCTTCCTTCCTTCCTTGTCTCCCTCTTTCCTTCCTTCCTTCCTCCCCCTCTCTTTTCTTTCTTGTGTTTTTCTCTTTTCTTTCTTTCTTTCTTTCTTTCTCTCTCTTTCTTTCTTTCTTTCTTTCTTTCTTTCTTTCTTTCTTTCTTTCTTTCTTTCTTTCTTATCTTTTAAACTTTATTTTAATGGTACATTTTAGATACACATAGAGATAACATTCATCTTATGGGGATTTGTACCTGTACATGATATATCTTGCTGCTGTTTTTTTTCCCATTCCCCTCCCCTCCCTTCACTCCCTCCTCCCTCCTTATTTACAAAAGCTTTGTTTTCATTTCTTTCTTTCTTAGCTGTTTTAAGATAGGGCCTCACTATGTCATTCAGGCTGGCCTTGAACTCACTATGTAGCCCAGGAGGGCCTCAAACTTGTGGCGATCCTCCTGCCTGGAATTACAGGTGTGCGCCACCATGCTCAGCTTGTATATTCTTTCTTAAGCTTTATTAGAAGATAAAAGGCCCTTAAATATTACCCACTAGTTGAATAAATTTGTCACAGGAGAAGCTTTTTGTGTACGTGTGAAGTAACCACATAATCCCAAATATGCCACTGAAGTATTCTTTATGTAGCAGTTACACAAATGCAATTTAAAAATATTCAATAGAGCTTTTTCCAAAGATTTCAGCACATAAAGCTAATTTCTAGGAAAAGTATGCCTTATTTAAAAACGGATTTCTTTTGAAATCAGAGCATATTATGTTTAAAGCAAGGAAAATAACCTTGACAGTAGAAATACAGCATTCTTCTTGTTGCAAAATACATTAACATAAATTTTTGGACACAAGTTGCAATCCAATTTAATATACCTAAATTTCAAAATTCCTTCATTTAGAAACATGCACATATGAAAACAGAAAGAAAAAGTTGAATTACTTCAGGCTAAACAAAATAAATGGATCCATGATCCCTTCTGCTGTGAGACAGAAAATTTTCAGTGTGATCACGTTCAATCATTGTCTATTGCTGAAAATATTAATTTTCATCCATTTACATTGACTTAAATGTCCTAAGAGCCAGAATGAGGTCATTAAAGCAGAAGTCACTCTATCTCCCAAGAGTGAAAGGTTCTAAAATAAGGAACTAAAGACCCACATACCTTTGGAAAGCGAGGAGTCAAAAAAACCATTTCTGAGAGTCTCAACCCGAAACACTGAAGTGGATCCCAAGGGCCTGCTCAGAAATCACTGTGAGTGTTAAATCTGCCGACAGTCCCCGGGAGAGGTCAGCAATCTACGGCCCATCGGCAAACCTCACAAGCGCCTGATTTTGAACAGTATTTAAGGTAAGAATGGATTTATACCTTTAAAGGTATTATAATTTAAATCTCTCTCTTAAGAGTTCATGTATAGGGACTTTAATGTGCAATGCAGTGGCGTTGAGAAGTGGTGTGACATTTGGGAAGTAATTAGGTCATTCAGAGGGATTAATACAGCGTGGGTTGTTACAAAGCAATGCCAGCCTTTGTGTACTGTCTGTTCTACACACTCTACTTGTACTTCTGATTTTCCACCATGCTACCAGGAGACTCAAGGAACTTGAGAGATTATTTGGTTAACTCCTTCTTTGTGGATAAGAAAATAAAGCTTTTGGAATCAGATGATTGGAGGAGGGGTTAAAGCTCAATTTCACTGTTTTGCAAGTAGTGTGGTTCTGGACTTTCTTTCTCTCTCTCTCTCTCTCTCTTTTTTCCCCAGGTCCTATTCAGAATGAAGTGAAAATTGATGAGAATGCTTAAGCTACATTAGTGATGAAAACATTGTAGGTGTAAAAATAATAATTATTTTTCACTTATTCAATAAATTCATTGACAGTGTATAACACTGATGTACGTAGAAGAAAAAGTTTTTACTCTATTGAAAATAAAGATTTTGATACACTAGCCCTGTGGAAAAATTTATTTCAAAATAGATAGTACTTTGTTTTGGAGAATGCCTTTCAGGCCCCTCTGAAAGTAAAGAGAGGCTTTCTGTTTCCTAGTCTGCAAAGAGAGGGCCAGATTGCTTTTCAAAATAATTGGATGTAAAGGCAACAGGATGGAAGAGAAGAGGAAAAAAGGACTGGAGTTAAGGGTTAAAAAGAGGAATTGAAAGTATTTTTACAGGGGTTGGGGATTTAGCTCAAGTGGTAGAGTGCTTGCCTAGCAAGCACAAGGTCCCAAATTCAATCCCTAGCATCCTCCCCCCAAAAAAGAAAGTCTTTACAGATTGTTATAACCCGGGGGCCAGGTTGTTAAAAGCCTTTAAATACACATACATAAGTGGCAAAAAGTCTTGGAGCTAGTTAACGGAAGAAGATCACAGATCTTTCTAGAAAACCATATTGCCTCTCTATGAACCGAAGTTTTAAATTCCAATCCCTTTCAACATTAAATGATACTTTGAGATGTTAAACACAAAATATAGTTTTTGCCAACATCTGAGGTTCTCAGAAGCTGCCCACTAAACATCTGGGAAAAATAGTGTATTTTAAATAGTTAATTAAATATTTACTTACCAGACAGAAAGTAGTTTATAGTTAAACTTCAGATAAGATTTATGGGAAAAATGAGGAACCACAAATCATTACAAACATTGCAAGAGAAAACAAAATGGTGAGTCATGCTCGACTACTTTTGATATTTTATAATGAGCAGCTAAGGGTGTTTGAGCTTATTCGTAGTCCTCTGGATTAATAAATTCCCATGGTCTCATCCAACTGAAGCTTTTATGTAGTAACAAGGAAATAGAAGACTTTCTTCGTTTTGGGAAACCATCAAAGTTGGAATTTTGCAAGTGTTGATGCCTCAATTTAATCACAGTTCTGGAGGGATAATTCACGCCAAAGAACACAGATAATAAAGAGAGGGACATGTTTGGAAAGGATTTTCTTTCTTTTTAAAAAATTTTTTTCTTTTTGTGGCATTCAGAAATTCAGATCCCTGCTTGATGCGCCTGGAGCGCCTGCTGGGTCAGGCTTTCAAGGTTCATGTACTAAAGTCAGTCTTTGTTTTGGCTCCCAAAGTAAAATGCTGGGCAAACTAAGTAGTAACCATTAGTCCCCTTCTTTTTACTGTTTTCCCCTAGGATTTCCTGTGCCATCTTTCTAAGCCACTTCATTCTAACCTGGGCTGCCACCTATTTCCATGATCTTGGGACCATTTTCCACACCTCTGGTCGATTCTTCCTTTGCTTTTTTGTTTGTCTGTGGGACAGAAGGTGTATTAGATCATTGGACAGAATTCCCTACCTCTGTTAGTATTATTCATCACTGTCTATGACCTCAAGGTGGATCAAAGTTGGTCTTTGCCATGGAACTTGTTTTGGTCAATGGGATGCCAGCAGCTGTGATCCAAGCGAGCCTTGAAATATGTTGCCTGGTAGGCTTGTTTGTTTTTACCACTCCTGCCAATTTCATGAAAGGTGCACAGCCCTCTGGCCCTTTGGTCTTGGGAGATTTGGATGCAGCCTGAACTTGGAGTGAAGCCCAGACCAACCCAGTTCAGGTCAGCAGACCCCAGCTGACCTGCACACATGTGCACAAGAATCCATGATGATCGTTTTAAGCTACTGATCTTTGTTTTTCCATTTATGTATGTGTTTTACATAACATTGTAATAACTGCTGTTATTGTAGGCCATGTCAGAAAAACGGAGAAAGAGCAAGAAAAAGCAACAAGAAAGAACAAACTGTCTACAATATGTATTCCTTCTATTCATTGTCATGCTGGTTTTGTTGTCAAGTTGAGCATCAGTCCACTACTGCTGATGACAAAGTGCTTGACTTATTATTCTAGTACTTTATTGATTTTAGATTAGAATTTTTGAACCTGGAAAGTGGAGAGAGTAGTGAGTACTTACCAGGACTCATGTGAGCATAAAAATAATATTAAGCATCCAGTTCAATAAGTTAGAAGTGCACTGCTGCTGTTAGTAGCTTCATCATTACCATCGCCACTAGAAGTTGTATCAGCAGCAGAAGTCATACTAGCCCCCAAAATACCTTTTGCAGCATCCCACCCTTTACCCCTGCCGGGGAGATAAGCAGCAGTTTCTCATGGGGTTCTTGGAATATCTGTGAAGAAACACTGTGATAAAGAAAGGTATCTACAGAACAGTTGCTCAAAAATTCCTTTAGAATGCAAGATTAGCTTGTCCTTGTCTCAGTCATGCCCTGTCTTTCTGTTTACTTTGGATCTAGGCAAGAAAGAAAGATAGAAGAAGCACTGGAGGGGATCCTTTTTATATAGTGGAGAGAGATGCAGGATCACGAGCCCTGGCAAATAAAGATCTGGAGGGAGGGAGACAAAATATGAGAGAAAATTAATAAAGTCAGGTTTGTGTAATGAGGCAAAGATCTAGACTTGAGTTCACAACTCTCTGGGGGAATTTCAGTGACAGGTTGTACTGTGCATCTCTAAAAATATACTGAAAATTTACCACTTTCCTTGGCTCTGCAGTATTAGTAACAGTGAAAAGCCCTGGGAAATGTGAAAAGGGAGCTCCTACTTCTTGCTTTAGAGACAGAGGAGGAATTGCGGAAAGAGTGTGGGCTTTGCAGTGAGACGGGGAAGAGTGAGCTGGATCAGCAGCAATGGGAGGTGGCAATGGAAGGAAAGAACACTGCCAGGGACTAGGGGTGTCCTAGAATAAATAAACATTCCCGGCAGAGGAAACGTGACTTCTTGCTGTTCTCTTACACTTACTCTTCCACCTCCCTTCCCGCTGAAGAGCCTGACCCAGACGATAAAAGCTCTCATCAAGGACTTAAAATATGAAAGATGGTAATGTCTTCCAACACTGTCTGCTAAGAAAATGAGTTTGATTTCCACAGTGCCAATTTAGAAACTCTTTAAAAACTATCTTTATTGTAAATGAAAATGAGGACTTCTAAAATACTCGAGAGGAGATTTGCCTTGGGATCACCAAAGAAGAGATACCGGCTGACATAATATCAAGGAGAAAAGCCGTCCTCAGCGAAACTACATTCAGCAGAAGTTGGGTTCAAACGTATTAGTTACATCCAGAAGATTGGTAAGTGCCAGACATCTATTTTTGAAAGAGTAAAGAATCTTTGGGGAATGAGTTCACCTCTTGGGACCTCTAGCGTAACCTGGAAAAGCAGAAGTGAGGGTAATTCTGTGCACCTTTGTTGCTGTTTCCTCCACTCTGTCAGCCCACTGTCTCTGGACTAAGTAGAAACCGGTGAGGGTGGAATTGTGGTGCTAGTAGTATATCATCCATGAAATCTGAAAGAACCATATAATTAGAAATTCTGTCAGAACTTAAGCACCAGAATCAACGTGCTGATATGTCACAGCACTCTCCTCAGCCAGCTTTGGGATAAACTGCAATGATAATATTGTTCCTGTTTTCCAGATAAGATTTTTGAGTTGGGTACAATTCAAGTAACTATTCCAAGATCACTTAGTAGCAATTGAAGATCCAGATTTATGAGTGCAGCAATTTGATTCTGGAGTCCTCGCCTTCAGCCATTCCTCTGTGTGTGTTCTGATACTTGTGAGGAATGGAGACACTGAGGCTACGTCCTCATTAGGTACAGTCCACAGTTCACAGGGTTAGTGATCTCCACTTTCACACTGGAGCTCCGAAGCCGAATCGATAATATTCCCAGGAAAGAGTACACAAGTACTAACAATAACCACCACCGAGGGTGTCAGCATGTCCTGTGGCTACTTAATCATTTTAAAGGCATGTTATTCATGGAATAAGTGCTACACTACGGCATGCATTACGAGGCAAAAACATTTAACATCTGGAATTTTTTAAACTGTGAATATCTGAAAAATATCACTTTCCCCTCCTCTAATTTTTCCAGGTGGCAATATATCTGTGAGTTAGTGAATAGAAAGTGATTTTTGTAAATTAATACAGTGAGATTTGGGAGAAAAAAATAAAAAAGGTTGTACTACTTCTGTCCTACTTTTTTTTTTTTGAGACAAGTTCTTGCTATGTAGTTTAGGCTGGCCTTAAACTCACTATGTAGCCCAGGCTGACCTTGAACTAAGAGCGCTCCTCCTGCCTCAGTCTCCCAAGTGCTGGGATTACAGGCATATGCCACCATCCTGGCTTGTTTTACTTTTGTACCTAAAAAAGGACAGCAATAAAATGCACAATAAGGCTTATCTTTTTTCTGAAAAATTTAAAATGTCATCAGATCATCAGAATTAGGGTATTCATCACATACTCTTTTGATCCGAACCTCTCTATTTACTTTTTGTGTCACTAAATATTTTCTAGTGCCCATATTCTCTATGTTAAGAATCAGGGTGTTTGGTGCTATCAACATATGGATGAAAAGGCACCACCATTGTCTGGTGGTTTCAATTCTCATCTAGTAGAAGAAAGAGGGAAAGGGACAGATAAATATGCTCAGAACCATGTTGCTGATTTGCACAGGGTATTATTGAGTTATTTAAATTAATTTCTATAGGTGGGGACAAGAGAACCTAAGAAGTGATCAAAATGATTGAGGACGGAAACCCTTCCTGAGTGCTGCAGGATACACAAATTTAGCCAAGCAAAACAGTGTCACAGGGTGGGAGGCAGCAGTCCATCAGCAAGCTGGTCAGCAGTCTGTGCTTGAGCATCCACGGAGACAGCTTGAGCAAAGGGAGGGTGAGAAACCTTTGTGTGTGGGTGAACGACGAGCAACGTGGAGTTGCCTGAACTCAGGCTGGGAAGGGTAAGGCTAGAATGGCTGCTTGGAGCCCACTCACGGAGGTCTTTCTTTTTCTCTTAATTTTATTTTAGGGGTATATTATATATGTAGTTATGTATATATATATAGTTATATATATAGTTATATATATACATATGTATATACAAGTATATGTATATGTATATACAAGTATATGTATATGTATATACATATACTTGTATATACATAATTATAACAACATTCATCATAGGGAATTTGTACCTGTACATGATATATCTTGCTGCTTCTTTTTTTCCCATTCCCCTTCCCTCCCTTCAACCCCTTTCCCCTCCTTATTTACAAAAGATTTGTTTCTATTTTTTCCTTCTATTCTTTTTTTCTTGCCCCTGCCTTCCTTTCTTCCTCCTCCCTCCCTTGTTTCCCTTCTCATTTGAACAATTTCTTCTCTTTCAAAATAAAACATTTTAGTCCATATTTACACTCTCAGTTTCTCACATCAGAGAAATAATGCGGTATTTAAACATGTGTGTCTGATTTATTTCACTTAAGAGCATGGTCTCAAGATGCATCCATTTACCTAGAAATGTCTCAAGCTAATTGTTTTCTATGGCAGAATAGTACTCCATTGTATATACACCATGCTAGATGCTGCAGAGTGGAATCAGTGTGAGGACAAGTTGTCATTGCTTTAATGATGTATAGATAGTTTTGCACAAAGTTAAATTTCTTTGTTGGATGAAAGTGTCCATTTTTATGATCATATGTATTGCTTGTGTAATTTTAAATGACCTTTTTTATGAGAGGATGGTGATATAATCACTGAAATTTGTACCTCTTCTTTTGATAAGTGTCTATTCAGTCCATTTGCCTATTTATCAACTGGATTATTTGTCTTTTGGTGTTTTGTGAATTCATTATATATTCTGGATATTACATCTCTGTGGGAAGAGTAACTGGCAAAGAGTTTCTCCTAATCTATAGGTAGTCTTTTCACTCTGTTGTTTCTTTTGTTGTGTAGAAGCTTTTAAATTTGATATAATCTCATTTGTTGATTCTTATTTTTTCCTCAGCTATTAGAGTCCTGTTCAGGAAGTTATTGCCTATGAATATAGCTTGAAGTTTCCCTTATATTGTTGTCTAGCAGTTTCAGAGTTTGAGGTCTTACGTATGGTCTTTGATTCATTTTCAATTGATTTTTGTACAGGGTAAGAGATAGAGATCTAATTTCAATCTTCTATGTAAGGAAATCCAGTTCCACCAGCATCATTTGTTACAGTCTGTCTTTTCTCCAATGCATGTTTTTGCTGCCTTTGTAAAATATTGTATGGCTGTAATTGCATGGGTCTGTTACTATGTCCTCTATTCGATTCCACTGATGTAGATGTCTATTTTTATGCCAGTACCATGCTGTTTTTGTTACTGTTCTGTAGATTCTGTAGTAGATTTTGAAGTTGGGTGTTATAATACCGCCAGTGTGACTCTAAGATTGCTTTGGATATGATGGGTCTTTTGTACTTTCATATGAATTTTAGGATTGTTTTTCTAGTTGTGTGAAGAAAATCATTGGTATTTTGGTGAGGACTGCATTGAATATGTAGATTGTTTTTGGCAATATGGCCATTTAAACAATATTAATTCTGCCAATCCATGAACGTGAGAGTTCTAATGTCTTCTTAATTCTTCACTGTTCTATAATTTTCACTGTAGAAATCTTTCATTTCCTTGGTTAGAAGTACAAATGACAAATAATTGTATGAAAAATATTCAACATCTTCAGCCACCAGGGAGCTGCAAATCCAAACTACATAGAGATTCCATCTCACCCCATTCAGAATGGCTATCATCAAGAATACAAAAACCAATAAATTCTGGTGAGGATGTAGGAAAAAGGAATCCTTTGCACTGTTTATGGGAATGTAAATTAGTACAGCCACTATGGAAAACATTATGTATGTTCCTCAGAAAACTAAAATGAGAACCATATATGACCCAGCAGTAGCATTCTTGGAAATACACCCAAAGGAGATTTAAAGTCTGTGTACTATACACATATCTGCATACCCATGTTTATTGCAATGCAATTCACAATAGCCATGTCATGAAATTAACCTATGTGCCTGTCAACAGATAAATGGCTAAAGAAAATTTTATATATATATATATACATAAAATTTATATATATATATTTGCAATGGAATATTATTGACCCATAAGGAAGAATGGAGCTGGGCATGGTGTTATACCTCTTTAAAAACTCAGTGACTTAGTAAGACCCTGCCTCTTAATAAAAAAAATAAAAGAAGGGGTAGGGATATAGCTCAGTGTGAAGGCTCTGGATTCAATATCCAGTACCACAAAAGTAAGAAGAGGTATGAAAAGAAGGAGGGAATTATGTTATTTGTAGGAAAATAAATAGAACTGGAAATCTTTACAATAATGAAAATAAGCCAGACTCGGAAAGACAGCATTATAAGTTTTCCCTCATAAGTGGCATCTAGAAAAAAAAAAGATGAAATAAAAATAGAAGCAAGACTATTAGAGAAGAAGAGGATCAAGGAGGGGCGAGAGGAAGTTAAGAGAGGGTTAAAGGGGAGGTGGAAATGATCAGAGTATTTCATATGAAGGTATGAAAATCCCACAATGAACCTGTTATTCTGTATAATTAATATGCACTAAGAAAAGGAAAGGATTATAACAGAATGTGGTAATTTTTTAAAAAATTGTCCTTCTTTAGAAGCATGTAAATTTGGCATCTTTCCTTAAGTTTCTAATTTAAAAATATTATTCTGGTCTATAAACCAGCATCTGAGAGCTACTTCAGCAGACCAGGGAGCCGCTGAAGGGATCTAGTCACATGACGTGACAGATGGATTTACACTTTAAACAGGTGATTTCTTCAGTATTGTGGAGAGTGAGTTTGGGGGAGATAAAAGAGCAGAAGCAGAAAGACATTTATGAAGTTAATACTCTAATCTAGGTGAGAGATGATGAAGGATTGACCTCGGCCTGCAGCATTTTGAGGGATTTTGAGGAATAGGAGACAGTTTTTAAAATATATTTATAAGATAAAATCAGCAGGAGTTGGTGATTGGATACGGGAATGAGGGAGGGAACTGAATATCATTCTCTTTCACACCACATCACAGTGGAAGAGTGGATTTCGTCACGTTCACCCAGTGAGTTTACTTGAGGGAGACATGATTATCTTCTCCCATTTGCTGCTGCTTGGCACGATTGGAAAATGGTGATGAACAGCAGCAAAATTCTCTTCCTGTGAGACTAGTCGCCTTCAGGGTCAAACCACTTTGGAAAAAGTCTCTCAGGTACCAGTTTTCAGTTTGGTGTGAATAGAAGTTCTTCGACGGTGAGAGGGAGCTGGTAAGAAACAAAGCAGTGTGGGGTGGGCGCTGAAGGGTTAGACACCTGCGGAGGACACAAGAGCCAGGCAAGGGACTAACACGGACGGGATTCATGTGCCTGATGCTGGCCCTGGTTCTTCACATGATCAGTGAAGATGCTAATAACTTCCTCCTCACCTCTTCTACATTTCTAAGTCCTTAATTCCTACCAAGAAACTGCAGTCGGCTTTGGCCAAGGCATGTAGTTGAGATTGGTCTTGCTTGCAGCACGAAACAGTATAAGGCTCTGTCCCATGAGTATTGATTCTACTTGATCCTGGGAGAATAGCATGTTTGTGATGTGGAAGATCCTCAGAAATGAATTTGAATTTTGGAAGGCTGAGTCACATAGTATCCCAGCAGGAAATTAACTTCGATAGGAACATAGCACGGATATGAGATTGAGAGGAAGGTACTGAAGATGAAGCTGCTGAAACGACCCTGTCCTTAAGTGAATGGCCTGCCTTTCGATTCAACAATCAGTAGTTAAATTGAAATACTAAAAAATCATACCTTATAGTTTGCATTTAAGAAGGAGGGGGCAGAATCATGTTCTTCTCCCTGAAATGACCCTCTTCTATCATCCTAAAGTACTTAATACTACCATCATGGGTCATGGAGATAAGTGACATTCGGTTACATTCACCTTCCTAAAGTAAATAGGGAATTTAAAGGGGATTCAGTGAAAAATTTTCATGACACACCAAATTCATCAGGGACATATTGAGCACCTATCTTCTGCAAAAGATTCTGTGCTATGGGTGAGATGGACATTTTTTGTTGCCTAGGCAACATCTGTTTCCTTTCTCTCACCCTTCTCATAGTACACAGACATCGCTTTGAGAAACTACTATTCTCTGACCGTGGAGCAGTCCTGGAGTTTTAATATCATTGATCCTACTTCTAGCTGCTTATCTGTCGCAGGGTCATCTCATTTCCCACGGGACAAGGATTGTTTGAGGAACCCCAGGTCTAAACCAATCCGTGCCTGGTATTACCCTGGCAACAGGGGTGGTCTCATCTGTGTGATGCTAAGGATGTTTGTCCTGAGCTGTGGCCTAATGTGAAAATTGAAGAATGTAGTTCTAGTTACTGCCAGCAGCCTCCTGACATTATAAGACCTGCCAGCCTGAAGACCAAACCTGTATGAGGAAGAGAACTACAGGATCAAACCAGATCCACCTGCTGCCTGCCCCGTGGACTTTCCAATTGCACAACGAAATAAATCCCCCTGCTTCCTCCCCCATAGACTTTCCAATTCCACAACGGAATAAATCCTCTTATTTTTTGCTAATTTGTTTGTTTGTGGGGTTGAGCGTTTGATGGTAGAGGAGAATGAAAGGAAGTATAAACCTTGTTTCTATGTCTCTACAATAATATAAGAACTAATTACCTTTGTTCACCATTCTTAAGTTTAATCCTATAATGACTAGGTTTCCTTCCTCACTCCTTTCTGGTAGTCAATATTAACGAGAAAAAGATTTTTAAAATGTGTAGTTACTGTACTCTGAAGAATCTGATATTCAGCTTCAGGGTCCATGTAGGGAAAACAAGATGGCACCTGCAGTAGTCAGTATTGACTAGAGAAACAGTTATAATTCAAGGTATATGACTATATAAGTGTTTACAGATTGACTTACAAGGGCTGCCTGCAAAGTCAGACGTGGAAGAGTATGGAGGGTCTGTCTGCACAGTGGAGATCCAAAGGGTCCAGCCAAAGGCCTGGAGATCACTGCAGTGTCCTGTACAAGTTTCCATCCAGAGCCCGATAGGTCTGGAAAAGGGAGCTGAAGAGTTGGAAGCTGGGAGATTATGTCCAAGGTGAAGGTGGAGCCAGGAGATTATATCCAAGGTGAAGGTGGAGCTCCTCCAAAGGAACCCAAGCAGATCTGTCCTTCGGCATTTCCCTTTTATACCATCCGGGCAATGAGCCACCCAGGGTGGATCTTCTACACCCAGAGTGTGGAACTGCTGAGCGGATTTAGTTAAGCTTCTCTTACAAGGTGACACAATCGATCAATCATCACAGCACCCATCACCTTAAAGCAAGGGGAAAGTCTTGGAATTGTAGGAGGGAGGAGGAGCAGAATGTTCCCTGATCTTTTTTCCAACCAGAACCCTGTTCCAAGGCTTTCCCTGGATGCCAAGACCTCATACTATGTACGTGTAATAAAATGTTTGTGCTTGAGTTTAAAACGTGTTCATCAGTGTGATTCAGACTAGTATCAAGATGTCTGAGTGAGTGGTAGAGTTCTGCCAGGGCCTCATGTGCAAAGGGGATAGAGAATTTCCCAGGAGAGATCTTGTTCTCTGGGACTCCAAAAGAGGAGCTTGATATCATCAACAAACCTTGATGTTTAGAGCAGAAAAATGATTCTGCGCATAGCCCCACGTGGACTCACATCTGGTTCCTGAGATAGGAAGCAGAAGACTAGAAGAAATAAAAAAATCTAAAAACGAAAAATGGAGGGAATGAGGAAGAGAGGAAAGGGTGTGTGTGTGTGTGTGTGTGTATGTGTGTGTGTGTGTGTGTGTGTGTGTGTGTGTGAAAGAGAGAGAGAAGAGAGAGCAAAGTGTGTGGCTGGGTGGGTAGAAATGATCTGCAGGGGCTGGTTCCTGCCGCTGTGATGAACTCGAATTTCTCCTGCTTTTATTTGTGTGGCCATATCTCCAGCACAGTCAGGGCGATAGTGACCATAACAATACTGACAGTGAGTTTTTAAAAAGAGAAAATGGCCACAAACTCCATAAAGATAAAATCAAAATAAATGAGTTAACATCAGAAAATATAGCTAGAAACAATCACCTAGATGAAAAGCCTGCAATTTCATATAAAATTACTAGTTCTTCAAGCATCTACCAGGTATCGAAATTGCTCTCACCAGAAAAATATGAGATAAAAAGATTTTATTGCCCTCTAGTGTGAAATGATTCCAATTTAATGCTTCTGTAGAAGAATACCAACTGTGGGTTCTTTTTTCAAAAGCAATTCTGGTGCCAGGGAAAAATATATCCTAGGGAAATTACCTTGATGGTTGCTTCTGCATTGACTCCAGGCAAGATGTCCCAGGGGCTGCAGAACCGCAAGGCTCACAGATTAAAGTAAGATGCTCAAATCACGTGGTTTATTGGATCAGTTGAGTAGCAGGGAAAAGAAGTATGAGGAAAGTGCACACAGGATGGGTTGGAAGGAGGCTACTCCTGAGCCCTGTCTTACACGTTTGTGATAGATCCATCCTTTGTCTTTTCCTCTCAGTCTCCCTTTCCCTTCCCCCTCCTGCCTTCTATGCCCCTTCACAGCAGTTTTTTCCTAATGACGATATAGTTAACAGGTCCAGAGTCAATAAACATTCCTCCCATTAGAGAGACAAAGGGGCAAGGGCACTTGGCCACAGCCGCAGCCCACTAACTAATCAGTTTTGCAGGAAGCCGTGATCTTTATCTTCTGGGCAGATCATGTATAAGGCGAGAATGGAGTCCCAGGGGCTCCCTTTAGAGATGATGAAATTGTTGGTCTGCATGTGGCTCGATTTACACCTTGTGATCTTATTCTTCTTTTTCTTTTTATAAGTAAATGATCTTGACAATCCCATGGTTTAAAAAAAACATACAGTCTATCATTTCATTTTTACCATGTCTTACTGATTTTTAACTCTCTATGTATTTAACATATCTTGTGAATTCTTCTTGTGTCTCACAAGCCACTTGCTTTCTCACTATCTTTAGCCTATCTTAGGAGTTTTCATTCTTCCTATTTTCTTGTCTGTTACAATAGAACTGAATATTCTCAGTTGTAAATGTACATTATGGAATATAAACTCTGCCTCATGTGAAGAGCCAGTCACCATTCTCGGCACCTCCCACAGCTTAGCGAAAGAACCAAGCAACACAAACTGAAAGGCACGGTACTTACTCTCTAGAATCTTAGAAAGCAAGAGAAGTTGATCACATAAAACTTTTAAAAAAGAGTAACTACCATTACTACTGCTGCTATCATCTTTTATTGAGTGTTTAACTTTTATCAACATGTTTGACATCTAGTCCGTAGGTATTTTTTTCAAATGATTCACATTTTATAATGAAGCAGAATAAAGAAAAGAATATATCCTGAGCCATATTAAAAGTATTTAGTAACTTATATGATAATATAAAATCGTATACAAGTCAAGAAACAAGGATGTAGTTCCTTTTAATTTTTAAATTATACTCTTTAATAAAACACTTACCAAGTGATTGGCTGTGTGATGCAGAGCTTTCATTATGTGCCAAATCACTAATCGATTTACTAGAACTTGCTAATGCAATCATTTTAAATACATTTCTACGTGACACACGATATTTTTCTACATGTTTATGGAGTATAATACAATAGTCTCATACATGCGTAAAATGATGAGAGCGTTTCGTATTTTCACCTCCTCATATATTTATCATTTCTTTTTTTTTAGTTTTTGTTTATTAGTAAATGCTTGCAGTAGGTAATAATTATACTTCTTGTGGGGAGTTGGTACACAATGCATTTTAATTAATTCTTTTTTTCATTCCCCCAACTTTCCTCCTCCCTCCTCCTCTTGGTTCTCTTTCTATTTGCAAAAGATCTATCTCCCTGTTTCCTATTTTCTATCTTTTATTTCATTCTTTAGATTCTTTATACTTTGGGTTTCTCATATAAGCAAAACCATGTCATATTTAAGCTTGTGTATCTGATTTGCGTCGTCTAACATTACGGTCTCAGGGTGCATCCATTTTCCTACAAGTTTATCCTTCTTTATGGCAAAGTAGTACTCCATTGTGTATAAATACCACATTTCCTTTATACAGTCATTGGTGATGGACATATAAACCACTTCCAAGATTTAACTATCTGAATTTTACTGCTGTAAACATGGGTCTGTATGCATCTCTGTAATGTAATATTTTTAACTCTTTTGGGAAGATACCCAGAAGGAAAATAGCTGGGTCAAATGGAATTTCTAGTTTCAGTTTTTTAAGGAATGTCCATACTTTGATGAGTCACACTGACTGCAGATCATTTTTGGTAGAAGTTCTTTTTAAAAATATTAGTTCTCCCAGTCCATGCACATGAGAAGTCTTTCCACTGCTTGTGCCCTCTTCAATTTCTTTCATCAGCTTTTTGTAATTTTCACTGTAGAGAGTTTGCATTTCTTTAATTAAATTAATTCTGAGATATTTCATCATTTTTGCAGCTATTGCAAATAGCATTGCTTTTAAAAAAGAATTTTCGGCAAGTTTGTTTTGGTGTAAAAAAATTTCTACTGTTTTTTGTATGTTGATTTTATACCCTATAACTTTGCTGAATTTGTTTGTCAGCTCTGAACGTTGTATCAGGCCTTCCAATTTATAAAATGATTTGTGAGTAGAAATAATTTTACTTCTTTTTTTCCAATTTATGTCCTTTTTCTTTCTCTCTGTCTCTCTCTCTCTTAGACTTCCAGTACTATGATGAATAAGAGTAGAAGTGAAAATGGACATCTTTGTCTTGTTTTAGATCTTAGAGGAAGCACTTTTATATTTTCCCCATTTATGATTCTGGCTGTAGGTTTTCATACTTAACCTTTGTTATGTTCCTTCTATATTTAATTTGTTGAGTTTTAAATATGAAAGGGTGTTGAATCTTATTAAATGATGCTTTTTCTGCACCTCTTGAGAATATCATGGTTTTTGTCCTTCATTCTGTTAATATAATGCGTTATGGTTATTGATCTTTGTGTGTTGAACCATCTTGAATTCCTGGTATAAATCCAACTTGATCACGGTGTACAATATTTTCGATGTGCTGTTTGGATTGAGTTTGGTAGTATTTTGTTGAAAATTTTTAGATCTATGTTCACCAGGGATATTGGTCTGTGTGTGTGTGGTGTGTGTGTTGTGTGTGCGTTGTGTAGTGTGTGTGATGTGTGTCTGCCATGGTAATACTAACCTCAAGAATGAGTTTGATAGAATTCTTTCCTTTTCAATTTTTTGAAATAGTCTGAGAATCGGAATTACTTCTTTAAATGTTTTTGCAGGATCCATTCGTGAATTCCAGTTCTGAACTTCCCTTTGGTGGAGGTTTTAATTGCTGCTGCAGTTTTAGCTATGGTCAGTGTTAGCAGTGTCTGTGAGCGCTGACACGGGCTGGACCACAGGCATCTGTGGAGGTGGCAATGTGGCTGTAGTGGACGTGGTATGTGCCCACAGGCCTGGTGGGGTGGAGTGGCGACGGTGACGGTGGTGGCTGCGGTACTGAGTGTGTAAACCACTGAGAACATGTTCTTAGGTCCCTCAGGTGAGGTTAAAGCCTGTGAGGACTGTGGAATTTCCTGTAGTTGGGGATGCCAGGCCACAGCAATTACAGGGCCATCTGGGGTGCGCCTGCTTACCTTTCCCCAGCAGTGTGGCGTCCCTCCTGGCCAGAGAGCCAGGGGTGTCGTGCACTTTGTTGCCATCCGTGCTATTTAGGGTTCTCATCCCGGCCTTGCTGAGCTCCAGTGTTTCCCTTCAGTCACATTCCTCAACATGAGACCATTTCCTGGCTCCACTGGTTCTTCTCTGTGGCGCGGGTTAAATGCTGGGCATTTCCGTTCTGAGGTAGGTGTTACTATATCAGGCCTGCAGATACTGTACCAGGTCTGAGGCTCAGAGTGCTTCAGTGTGGTATTTATGGAGAATGGCAGCCGCAAATGAAGAGAATATTTATTTCTTTGAGTGTTACTATGATCGGGATGCTATCAGTATGAAGGAGCTTGAGAGAGCAAAGCAGAGAAAGGAGCTTGAAATTCTCTGACCTCAAATTCCTCCTGTGGCTATTGGTCTAGGGATTCTGTTTCCAGAGCCCCTCGGGCCCCTGACACTCTGCTCCTCTGCACCCTCCTGCCCCTTCACCCTTACATCTGTGAGTGATGCGTATCTGTGAGCTCCTACAGGAAGCCGTCTGTGGAAAGGCTGACTTCTCATTGTTATGGTTTTTGTCTACACGTACCCCAAGAGCTGTATGTGCTCCTAGGTGGGGGTGTGGGGGACTTACGGTCAGCTTGCCGTTAGGAAGTGAGGTCTGGTTTGAAGAGGCGAGTCATTGGGGGCATGACGTAAAAGATTCTCTTCCTTTTCTCTTCCTGCCTTCACGCTCTACGCTTCTGGGTCTCCGTGATGTGAGCAGTTATTCCTCTGCTATGCCCTAGTGCCGGGCCACCCTGCCTTGGCGCCAACAGACCAGAATCTCTACAAACTGTGAGCCAAAATGAACCCCTTGTCCTTTAATCTGCAGTGTCAGCTATTTTGTCCCAGTGATGAAGAAAGTGATAAGACAGACATGTGCTCCTTTAAATAATCATGCGGCATTAAAACCTGGGTCATATATGAAGCCCATTAATAAAGATCTGCATGGTCCATCTGGTCAGATAGCAGATGTAAATGTGTTGTGAACACAATGTGTGAAACGGAATGGCCAAGTTGTTTAGAGAAAGAAGAAAAATGTAGCTGGAGTGGCAGAGCATGACATTCATGGGGAAAAGCCCGCACATGGTAGACAAGAAGCACATAATTTGATTGTTACTACAAGCCAGATGATGTACACATACTATTCCAAGCCTTCACAACCACAGTGAAAGATGAATGTTACAAAGAAGAAAATGAGTCTCAGACGGGTCAATAAATGTTTCAAGTCACTCAGCGAAGGAGTTGTTTAGATCCCAGACTGTGGCTTTTTCTATAATACTGACCTGCATGATATGTTGCACATGGAAGAGAAGAGAATGTGGTGGCTAGAAGAGAAATTAAAAGTGTGTAGAAATTTTTCTCTCACACAAGAGCAAATGAAAGTCTTTAAAAAGAGAAAATATGAAATCGGAATTCTAAATCTTTGGTCAAGAAGTGAAATACACATGAATAAATGAAAAGGAAGCAACCTTTGATTATCCAAATTTAGCCAAGTTCAGAACAGCACAATTTCTATGCTCTGAAATGTTTAAAATGTACTTGGGGAGGGCGTTAAGAAAGATAATCAGGCAGATTTATTAAGGTAAAGTCAAAGGTCTCAAGTTTGCTAAATGTTCTGTTCTCTTACCCATTATCTAAACAGACAGTTCTCAAGTTGACTTGGCATTATTTTTATGTATTTAAAAACACAGATCTTAACTATTTTTCATTCACAGACCTTAGATTTTGTAAAATACAGTTTGTTTACACAATTATAAAATATTGTATACTGTGATTAGAATACAGGATAGTAATATTTCACTAGTTGTATCTACTATAGACCATTGCAATTCTTAAATACTGAGATTGAATTCACCAATTACTTTCCTGGGTTTTTTTCATTTTCTGCCTTGAAGTACATCCCTCCCACTGGCTATAATACCTTGATTTAAGATCTGATGACTGCAGTAGTTATTATAATTAATATCTCCGTACTGTAGCTGTTTTGACATGCTTAAATGACATAACCTATCTCAGTTTCAAAATCTAAATGCATCGTGGAGTTGCATTCATCCAAAGGTCACAAAATGAGTTAGTGAGAATGAATGTAACGGAGGCAAGCAATGTGCAGGAAAATTGTCATGAATTTGTCTCTCCAGAGAACTGGTTTTGCATCTAATACCTGTCAAAAGGAAGGACCTGACACAGCACTCTGAAGCAAAAATAATCATTTTAGGCAGCAGCCTTTGATGGTCTTTATGTACTTGTTACCTGGGAGTACATTTTTCAGTTATTTAAAATTTAACTGCATTATTAAAAATTTGACATTTCAAGCATGTACTGTTGCATTTTAATGGTTGTGGTGGGAAACTATTAACTGCTACCTTTGAAATTATCAGGATAAAAGAATAATTCTTGAGCTTTGATTGCCTAATCATTTTTAGATGGCCAGGGTACCAGAACTTTATTTTGTGGACAGCTAGACCCTGTCCGTGGGGACTCCCTCAGCCTATTTCTGTGCTAAGGTATGATGAGTCTTCATAAAGGGCTTGAGTCCCCGTGAAGCACCTTGATTTTTAAAAGATGACAGCCTTCCTGTTTTTTTCAGATGCTCATAAAACTTTATTGAATTATTCTTGCCAGGAAATGTAACTTCAGACTCCTGAAAACCGGCTCTCAGAGGGATGCCTGAGGATGTAAACCCACGGACTCCCCTGGTGCTGGGAATTCTTTCCCGTGTCAAGCCAGATCATGAGCGACCACATGGCATTGGCTCTCTTGGACTCACATTCTCTGAATTGGTCTTGGGTTCTCTTGCAGAGCTGTGGGATGGTCACTACTGAATTTTTACTCACTAGCAAGGCTCCCCTTTTCTATTTCAAGTAACTCATGTTTCCACTTCGGTTTTGGTTTCCACTCTAGTTTTGGAAACTAAAGGAGAAGTTCTGCCTTATGGTCTGTTGGACTTGGTGGTCCCTTGTTGACTGGTATGTATGCCCCTTTGACTGGCAATTCACCAAGAGCTGGGTTGGTGACAATAGGGTGTCGGAGGAACAAGGGTCTATTATTTTCTGAATAACTATGCAGATGTCATTTCTCCTGGATATTGCCTTGTTTCTGAAATATTTCCCCCCACTGTTCTCCAGCTTCCTTCCACAGTCCTTATTGCTCCATACTGCCATCCTCTTCACAGCACACCTTCCATTTCAGAGAACAGAATCTGGGCCAGGCTCTTCTGCTTTCTCTGGCTTCTACTGGCTTCTCAAAAGGCAAGCTTGAATGCTGGTGTCAGGTCAGACAAAGAAGAAGTAGCAGAGCTTCGGCTCCACTTGAGGTATTTAAATCTAGATGCATCTCACCATCAGTTTTAAATACTCATCACATATGGAGGGCACTTCAGGTTGAGCCCACCAAGACCAGTCAGTGTAGGCCCAATTCCAGTCTGAGGTAAAGATTATTTCCATATCCTTCCTGTCATAAATCTCAGCTCTACATCTCCTGAAAGCAGTTGCTCACATGTCTTGGGATACTTTCTCAAGAAAATTTCCTTAGGGAAAATTATAATACATTATTAAGAAATATAAAAATAGAACCTGAGTGTGTGGAAAGATATATCATGTTCATATGTCTGACAGGCACAACTGCTGAAAATTTTAAGAAATTTGAAAATATTAAGTGTTAGGGATGATTTGATTTCAAATGATCCATTATAAATTTCTGGAGGAAGCATAATTTGTTACTGTTACTTTAATTGACATCTTGTCGTTATCTTAAAAAGTCAAACATTTGACTATCCTGTGACCCAGAAATTCCTTCCTTGCTACACACACACACACACACACACACACACACACACACACACACCTGGGGGTTTGTACAGCATGCCCATCGCAGCAAAAGTAAAACTTATAATAGGAAGACTGCGGGAAGAACTTAATGCCCACTAATGGAAGAGTGAGTAAAAGAACTATGTGCATTTCCACCGGGGAACACCATAGAGTAGCTAGGACAAAAGAACTGTAGTATGAAGACTTTTAGCAACGTAGTATGGAATGTAAGAGGAAACCATTCCCTAATCACATACAGGATGATACTCTTTTGCAAAGTGAAAACAATTAAAAACCATTCTGAGTATATAGTAGATGCACAGAACTACATAAAAATGCAAGGTGATAATAGACACATAGAATAGGTGTTTGTATGGCTATAGAGAACAATGTAACTTAAAGATGAATAGATGTTTTTAAATCTAGAAGCTGAAAATTTTAATTGCCTTTGATTAACAAGCTCTTTCTTTTGCTTTTAGTCATCAAGTTTTTTTCAAAGTTTTAAAGCTCAATTTTAAAAGAGTACCCGGTGCATAGAAGAGGTTCAATAAATGATATCTAATAATTCTATTGAATGAAAGAAAACCTGTACGGTATTTGCCAACTTTAATAAAGGGTAACTTTGCAGTAATGCTAAATGTCCAGTGGGTGGAACCCATGTTGCATTTTGTTAATGGCGAAAAAGCAAGAATTGAAAATTGTTTGAATGTTTCTACATCTTTGGGCAAATTTTGGATAGTTCTGCAGGACTATAATAATCCAATAATCCAAACTCTAATAAGTTTGGATATCTTTTGAAGTGCAAATTGGCACATAACTTCAGCCTTTTAGTGTAGTATTTATTTATGTTTGATTAACAACTTTCTAATAGAAAATTTAAATCGTTCGGTCCTAGAGTTAATGTCAATAACAAGTATATTGGTCAGCTTTCTCATTTCTGGGACAAAATGCCTGACCTATGCAATTTAAAGGAGGAAATGGTTTATTTGCCTTGCGGCATCAAATGTTTTAGGCCTTGGTTGTCTGGTTCCAATGTAGGAATGTCATGGTGGAAGAATGTGGAGGAACAAACCTCTCACTTCATGGCCAGGAAGCAAAGCACAAGAGAAGACCACTAGTGAGAAATAAGCCCTCCAAAGGCAGAGCCCCATGACCCACCTCCAGCTGGACCTCTCCTCCCAACAGCACATTTAGCTGTGAACCTCACAGATTAATCCACCGAGGAGTAGAGCAGCACCACGAGCCCATCACCTCTCCAAGAGTCTCTTCATCCAGTCACGTTGAGAATTAAGATCAACTGGCCCAACAAGTTGTTCCCCTTGTGCAGTTCAACTAGACTGCTAACTTGTTGCATGTATTTCTGGATAAAAAAGCTGAAAGCATTAATGAATGAGAAAAGCCTATTTAAAATACAATGAGAGGTAAAGTGGTGGTAAAGAATGTGACAAGAGACACATGATATAAAGAAAAAGTATCAAAATAATTTTCTGCCTTATTAGTTACAAAGACTTGACATTGATATGAGTACAGGGGACTTGTCTTAAAGTACTTGATTTAGCTCGCTTTCTTATTTGTAGAAATTCTCTGTTAACTAGAAGCTCAAGTGTGGCTTTGTGCAGTCTCATCTGCCTCTCTTACAGGATCTGTTACCTGAAAAATTCCTCAGTCCTTCACCTGTTCTCTGAGCATTCTTTTTACTTATTTGCTCAGTGGCTCCTGTGCGCATCCTGCTCCCTTGCTGCATTTTCCAGTCTGCTTTTGCTCCTGTTCCCTCCTACCCCTGGCCTAGAAATGCAGAAGGAGCTGTCCCCCCCTACTCGCCCTCTCACCTCTCCCAAGCCCCAGCTTTGCAGTCCTTGCCACCAGACTCTGCCAACCCCTCCTTGCTGCAGACACCTCCTTCTGCTCCCTCCTCCTTTCTTTACTATTTTTAGCTCCTGGCTTACAGTTCATTTTTCCCTAAAACCCTTGTGACGATTTTTGGATATTTCAGTATCCAGATGGATGATCCTTTCAACACCATTGGCTGTAGTTCCTTAACTTCCTTTGCTTTCGGGTTCATGCACTCTTCCTGGCCTCAGCTACTCTCTCCCGGGGTCAGTCGGTGCTCCTGTGCTCAGAGTGACTGTTTTCCCACCCCAACTGATGTTTCCCTGCACACTCTTTCTTCCTTTGCATCTTGTTTTCTAGCTCTCTCTCTCTGCCACCTGTCTCTCATCACAGGTGCCTGGAAAACCCCAATCCCAGTTAAGTCTGACTGTCTGCCTACTCCATGAATGTCTCCTTGCAGCTGAACATGGCTGGATAAAAACCTATAGCCGTAACTGGAGGGCTTGCGGTAAACTCATCACCACTAACCTCAAGCGGGCCCTTTGGGCTGCCTGGAAAATCCCTTTATCTCCCTAGAGCAGTGGTGGTGAATCTATGGCACGCGTGCCACAGTGAGCTGTTTGTAGCATTGAAAGCTCTGAAAGGTTTGTCATCAATGCTGGAGAACATTCAGTCTCCCATTTTCTAGAAAGATGATTTTCAAAGTGTTTGTTAAAAGTTTAAGTGGATTAAGGCATAATGGAGCATAACATATAAGGGTAAATATCATTTCACGGAATGCTCAATTCAGATAAATAGCTGAAATGCTTATTTATATACATTACATGGGCTGGTCTGGGATGTAAAATGTGCTGTATGCACTGAGCTCAGCACTTAGCACACAGCAGGCTTTGGTCCTAAATGCAAGTAAGATTTGCAGTCTGCAACCTCTAATATAGCACAACATGCTTGTCCTTTTCCACTTACTAAATGAACATGGACTGAGTGTTTTTTGTGTTGGGCACTATGCAAGAAAAAGCACACTGTGCAAATAGATGAATGCAGCCTTTACACAGTGTGGAGGACAAACTGGAGAGGTAATCCAGGCTGCATGAAGAAGGGCCACGTGCTCAGTGGCTTTGTTCCAAAAGAATGTCCAGTGGCAGAATAAAAAAGGATGATGGCAGCAAGATTGGAAACGCAGAAGTCTTTCATAAAGGCAAATTTGTTATTTAGATCACATTTCATTATGATGTATCTACTTGGGTTGTACTGTTTCCAATAGCAGATTGTTGTTTTAACTCACTGAATTGTATTTATTCAATAATTCCTATTACTGATAAGTAGGTGGCACATGTGACATACATACACACACACACACACACACACACACACACACACACACAGAGAATTTGGGTGATTGGGAGAGTAACAGACATTGTCCTTGGCCGTAAAGAACCCACAGTGTAGGGTTGTACTGAACACAGTGACCCAGTATCAGAACTAAGGGAGGGACAAGCACAGGCTATTTATGGAGCATAGGAAGGGGATGACCTCTTAGATGGGAAGCAGGGAATCAGAGAAAGCAATTTGCGGCAGTGGTTCTGAGCTGGATTTTGAAGGATGAGTAAGAATTAACCTCTTGTATAGGCTGGAGACCTGCCAGGTTCCTCCAGACCATGGGGACAGCTTAAGTAAAAGTCCAAATGAGACAGCTGTGTTTCTACTGCCTACCATTGATGGGGAAACTCAGGGTAGAGCTAGAATTGAGGTATAAGGGATAATGAGGCACTCACACCATGGTAAAGTGTAAGTTTTATCTTGATGGCACTATCACAGAAGAAAGTAGAATTCTGACCCATTTTCATTACTGGATTAGATCAGAGATGGTATTGGATAGGCTGCATAGTTAAGAAACAGAAATATCAGCAGTAAGGCAAGATGACGATGAAATCCTTGAATTTTTTGGTGGAAATATTCTTACAGAAGAAAGGTTAGTGAGTCCTTTTTCTAGTCACCAATCCACTTTTTTTGATTTGGATCTGCTTCTGGCTCACACTCAAAAACTGGATGCAAGAAATCCTGCAATTTCCCAGAGGACCAATAGTTCCTATAATAACTACTCTCATGACATTTCCCAGATATGATAAACTTTCTTGTTCCATATTTACAGATTCATGTCAAAGATTGTCTTTAGAGATTTTCTTCAACTTGTCTCTCAAGGCAGGATGAGGTCTAGTGTGGCACGGAAAGGGAGGGGTCTCTAACAGCGGCATTTCCTGGCTGCCATAACATCTTCTCCCAAATGAACAGATTTGGTCAAAGCTTTAGTTTTTAATTTTAGAATAATTTGGGTTTCTCAGCACATCGTCTAATGTACCTCAAGACAAAATACTCTCTTAGAAAATTGATCGGGATGTTTCTAGTGCTTAAATACTTCTGCCATGGGGTTGAGAGATCTCTGATCCTACCAGAGAAAAATTAAGAAAGAATATAATTTTAGAAGTTAGTAGATGTGCCAAATCTGAGTAGGATTTTATTGTCTCTATTGTGTTTCAAGATTGCTATGAATTAGAACATTCTTTGTTCAGATGGAAAGCATATTGCCCGTTTCCCAGCCAGTAGTGTGTGTCTCCTCCAATTAACCTTTCAAGACTAAGAGAGAAACCAAAACTTGACTTTTCCATAGGATAGGATAACACTTTGTATGTGTAGAACCTTTGACTAGACTTTAGTTTCTTTTATATCAAGATGACCTTTTTGTTTTTTTAAACCTGGTATTTGTTTACCTATATTGAGTGTTACTGATTTATGCACTTGCAGATATGAGTAGCCCAAAATGTACAGCATGATGTGGCTTAAAGGAATATAGTTCTTTTTTACTCAGATTTTAAACATATTACTATGCTTGTGTTGTTACATTTTCTGTAGTATGTTTCTATACTTTGGCCCCTGGGGGAAAAAAACATAAATACACAGTATATAATTTTAAAACTTAAACATAAGTTTTATCACTTTGGCCAGTAGAAAGTGTCAGTAAATAAAAATACATAATTTCAAAAAAGAAAAAAGGTAATCCTTATCTCTTGGAGAAGTTTTAGATTGACAGAAAAAAATTGAGTTGAGAGTAGAATCTACCATTCTCCTTCCTTTATCTGCTTTTATTAACATCTTACTATCAGTATGATACATTTGCTAAATTAATAAATCAACAATGATGCATTATTATTAACAAAAGTCATATTTTACCTGAGGTCCAGTGTATATTCCAGAATCCCATCCCAGATATATAACATAATTGTCCTGTTTCCTGAGGCTCTTTTTAGTTGTAACAATTTTTTAGCCTTGCCTTATTTAGGAGGACCTTGACAGTTTTAAGATACACTGGTCAAGGATTTTGTGAAATATCTATCTATTGGGAATCGTCTGATTGAATTTTCCTTGTTAAACTGGAGTTACGGGTTGTGGGAGGAAGACCACAGAAATGAAGTGCTCTTTTTGTCACATAGTACACAAGGGGATAAGCTGTCCACATGACTCATTGCTGTGCTGTTTCCCTCTCCTCTCACTCGGGTAGTAGTGCTCCCTAGACTTCTTTACTGTCAACTCACTCTTTTCCCTTCTTTGCACACCGTGCTGTGGGGAAGGAGTTACTGTGTGCAGTCCACACTAGAGTGGGAATTTGTGTCCCTTCTCCTTGAGGGTATCTTCATAAGCCATTTGTATTCTTCTGCAAAGGATTTTTTTCTCCTCCTCCTATTCATTTATTATATAATTTGTTCATATGAGTATTGCATATTGATATGTATTTTATTACTTTGTCTTATTTTGTTGCTCCAGTTGTTCTAACTTTGACCATTGGAACTTTTTCAGGGGGGTTCCATGTCCTCTTGCCATATTGCTATCAAAGGGTATTTTTTTTTCCTTTTGAGAAATTCCTTAGCTTCTGGCCCTCTAAATTACTCCAGGCTCATTTTGTGTACTACCTGTGCCAGTTGTATTGGAAAATGACATTAGAAATCAGGACTGGCACTCATTGTTACCCGGTTGTCATTATTTCCAGATTCTTTCAATTGATAAAGCAAGGAAATATATGTCCATATGTGAAACCATGTGTATACCTGTTATGATATATCTAGATGTCCCCCAAAACCTCATGTGCTCATAGGTGGGGCTTTTTGGAAGTGGCTAGATCTAGGATGTATGAATACGGATTAAGGGTGTGACAACTAAATTAGTCCACTGATTGGTTTAGAGTAGATCTGGGTGTGGATAATGGGAAGGCCCATTCTGGGTGTGGGTAGCACCAACTGATAGACTTGCACTCTGGATGGAATATAAAGGGATGCTTGCTGCTGCTGCTTTCTGCCCGCCATGCCATGGACCGTTTCTCCTCTGCAATCCCCCTCTGCCATGCTGTCCCCCCTTGGAGCCAGCCCACTGTGGACTGAAACCTCTACAATCTGTGAGCTAAAATAAACCTTTCCTCCTTTAACTTGTGGGTGTCAAGTATTTTGCCCCATTAGTGAGAAAAGTAACTAAGACAATACCAGTATTTATAACTATTTCTACATGTAAATACTTCCTAGATTGTACTTCTGGCATCTTTTAAGGTAAACATGAGTTCATACTTATAGCTCCAGTTCTAATCCCTTATCACATAGATCATTTCAGCCTTCTAGCATTACTCATCTGTAAATCTCTACTCTGCTAGTGAGAAATCTTGCTCCCAGGTCCTTTTACGTAATTGCCTCATTCTAGTATAAATGTGTAGGGGTATCAGAACTGCTAACCTATAGCCTGTGAGAAAAATTTATTACCTACTATACAGTGCTTATGTACAGTTCCATTTGCTTTTTGTCTTACAAGCTCCACTCACTTTCAAAAATGCTGAGGCCAGCAACTCTTCCCCCTACTCTCTTCAATATGATTGTTTATACATTTCTAATATAGTTAGATTTTCTTGTCACAGTCTATGTTATTTCCTGAGATCTTCCATCTTGCTAAATTATTATGTTTCATTTACATGCACTAAAGTTTGATCATGGGGCTGTAAAGTTCTATGGGTTTTGACAAAGATATAATATGTAACTACTGTAGTTTCACTACCCCCAAATGATTTTATTCTTATATAAACCTCTCTCTTGTCTGCCAAATCCCTGGGAACCACTGATCTTTTATCCTCTCCGTTGTTCTGCTTTTTCCAGAGCGATATAAAATTGAACTAATACAGTAAGTAGCCCATTAACATTGACTTCTTTTACTTAGCAATATACATTTAAGTTCTACCTCTGGTTTTCATGGCTTGATGCCTCATTTCTTTTTATTGCTGACTAATATGGTGTGGATGTGCCACTTTCATTCTCCATTTGCCTTCTGTAGGGCATCTTGGTTTATTCCAATTTTTAGTGGTTATTAATAATGCTGCTATGATCATTCATGGTATATGTGCGTATGCATGTGCATGTGTGCGTGCATGTGTGTGCATCTTTTCCTGCATTGCACAGTACCTACCTGTGGCCACATAAGTTGGTGGCCCCTGACCAAGTTCTCTAACATTTGTGTCGTTACCTTGGAGCTACAGCATCTCACTAGAGAGAGCTTACTTGTGCAGTTTAAAGAAAGTATTCAATTTGACCTCTGGCTAGAAAGATGGGGCAAGACAGTCTGCATCAATAAACATTTGGGGATCAGCTTTACATCTGGTGGTGAGGAAGCACAGATTAATAAGGCTAACGCTTGCCCTAAGACGGGGCTGAGAGGGGGAGAATGTTAATGTGACAACTATTATTCTCTGTCATTATCATTGAGTATTAGCTCATTTCGAAGAGGAACTTCTTTTCATTACTATGGTTTGGACATGGTTTGAATGTGTCCCCCAAAGCTTCATGTATTGAAATTTGATCCCCGTTGTGAGGTGGGTGGAAGTTTATCTGGCTGTGGTCTTTGGAAGTGAGACATGTTGGAGGTGACCGCTATTAGAAAAGGTCATCAGGGTAGAGCCCACATGACTGAATCCTGTGACTGCGTAAGAAGAGAGACCCCTGCACAGCACTCTGACCAGATAACCTAGCTCTCAAACTTTTAACATTTCTTATAACAAGCCTAAATACCAAAGACTAATGTGTCTTTTTGCAGCTTGTTTTAAGAAATACTACATCATAAATACAGTTTTCCATGAAGATGTGCCTTGGTAAAAATTATAGCACTTGAGAAGATTCAGAGTCATGTCTAAGCACTTGTTTGACTTTTAGTATTGTGTGGAGAAGGCAGTGTGTTGTTGTGGAAAGAACAGAGATTTTGGATTCAAAGAAAAGCAGAGTTCAATCTTGGCTAAAACACCTACTGCATGTCGAAAAAGTAACCTAAGCTTTCACTCTCAGTTTATTCCACTATAAAACAATGTCTGTTGGTACAGTAAAGGATTAACTCAATAGGTCTGTGCTCCTGAACTCTGCTCATGCCAGAGAAAGGTGCTGGCCCTTGAGCTCCAAAGAGATAACATCTATATTCACGGAATATCCTGCCTGTTAAAAGTGTTTTTGTTTACCTGAGACTTTGGGCCACATTGAGTAGTTTATGTTAACGTTGTGGTTTACATGTGATTGAATCTGAGAGTAGTCTTGAAGATCCCCAGACTAGGTTATTTATCAGAGATTTTGTAAGAATTAAGTGGGATAGTTCATGTAAAGCATATGGGCAATGCACAGAGTGTTTCTTTCTTTTATAGTCTTTACAATTCTCTCCCCAACAAGGCAGTCTTATACCTGTCCCCTCTCCTGCTTTCACCTTCTGTGGCTTTGAGGCTGCCTTTCTGACTGACTGGACACACTTGATACCTATGTGTTCTTTGGCCACATTGTCCTGCCTGCCTGGAACACTCTAGTTTTCCCTGTGTCCAAACAAAGCCTCTGTGTTGAAGTTCTCTCTTCTCTGTAGACCCCATTGTAGGCTAATTACTTTAAGTCTTGAATTTTTATTGTACTTTTGCCTGGTAACTTGAGTTGGATGCCACTTTATGCACCTATGTATTGGGTCTCTACACAGATTACAGACAATTTGAAGGGATAGTGTATAGTTTATTTTTCTTGGTCTCCCCCTTGGTAGATGCCAGATAAATGTTGGTTTATGGACTCACTCAGAATTTTACCATATTTTGAGCTCAAACACACTTGGGATTATGTAACTTTAACTTAGGTTACGTGTTTGCTGCCCATGTGCTGAGTTACTTACATGCTTTAAGAATCTAGATTCTTTCCCCCACATGCCCTTTCCTGCTTCCACTGTGGGGCATGGAGGTGTTGGTAATAACAAAGACTAATCGTTCCCCTTGTCTTCCCTCCCACTGCTCTAGGAAGTACCCCAGCTGTGCACACATCACTATGTAGGGACACACTACTGTGTGAGGTCAGTTAGACTGCTGTGGATAAGCATGGGTTGCCAATTTACCAAAGAGTCTAACCCCTGAAGGTGCAACCTTGAAATGCCTTTTGCTCTTTAATGCCTGCTTTCTAACTGGGTAATGCTGAATCATTTTCCAATAGGGAGCAGATCCTTTCATTATAACTTGGGTGTATTTTTAAAGTAATTTTAACTCTATACCATTAAAATTTTTCATTCTCAACCGAATTTAAAACTCTTCTCTTTTCCCACCAACAAGTAATGGCTAAACCTGTCGCCTGTCCAAATGTTGATTCTTTCACGATAGGCAGATATGGGTGCTTTGGAGGGTCCCTATCTAGCCCTTCCCACTGTGCAGTTACTTGATATGGGAACTGCTGCCATCTTAAAATTCTTAATAATTTTATCCTTGGATTTGTGTTTTGTAAGTGTAGTCTAACAGGTGGGGTATGGAATGGGTGCCCTGGAGTCTTAGCTTATGTATAGTTCTGTCTTTGCAGCCCTCCTGCCTCCCCTAAACAAGGTTTCTACCATGGTCTCTGCCCCACCTTCCTTTCCTGACACCTACCTGGCTACTGTTCCCACCTTCTGCCCAGGTCAGCGAGGGAATTACACTGGTGGTTGTAGTAGTAGCAAAGAACCAAGGTCCACCTTCTCCTGGGTGCAGGCATGGGGACTATTCGGGTCAGATGGGGCTTCAGTTCTTTGGTGGGAAATTCAGTGGGTCCCTTTATTCTCCTAACACTGCTCCACTCCATTCAGGCATCCAGAACATTCCTGTGTAGAGGTTGCAGTCCCTTGGGGCTAATCCTCAGGTCTGGATTAAAGGTAAGGAAGTACAGTACTTGGGAGGTGAAGTTTGACACTTCCCACCCTTGGATTTCACTTAGCAGGCTGCAAGTTCTGTCGCTAATCTTTCAAAAGCTCTGGCTTCCCCTCACTCTCACAGCTTTACCTCAGTACCTACTAAATGAGATTGATTCCCTCCTGCCTGGGAGACCCTCTTGGAAATCCAGTCGCTCTCACCTGTTTTCTTTGGGGTATCTATTTAACCTCAGGAAAATCAAGTATGTTTGTTAAACCAGCTGACTAGTGCAGGCTGCTCCTCTGTTCACTCTCTCAAGCCCACCACTTCTCCATTCTCTCTCTCCTCTCTCTGGGTTTACAATCACTAATCTTGAACTTTCCAGAAGGCCGCCATCATATCTCTGTGTGTGGGTCCTCTTGTATAGAGGATGTGGTGTGGTGGTGAGGGGTGGTTAGTGGCAGGGCACTTCCTGGTGATCACTAAGGACAGATGGTTGGCCACCTTCATAATTTGGTGACTTACTTGCGTCTCTTTGAACCTAGACTATGAGGTATTACCTTGGGCCTTAGCTATAATTCTGGGTAAAAGGAAGGATTCCTCTTGGTATTCTGTTCACAAAGAATGGAAGGTAGACATTGAATATTACAGTTATCCCTCATTATGTGCAAGGGATACGTTTAAAACCTCAAATGCATACCTGAAACCATGTTTAATACTGGAATCTATGTATACTGTAATTTTTCCTCTACATACATACCTACATAATAGATGCATAAATATTGTACTTTGGATATGATTCTTCTACTCTGAAACTCACGTTGGAACATAATCTCTACTGTGATGTATTAAAAAGGAGGAAACTTACACCAATTATGGTGTTTAGAGCTGAGGCCTTCAGCAGGTGACTGGCAGTAGATAAGGTCATCAGGACAGAGCCTCCGTAACTACGTACTGGTGGCTTTATAAGAAGAGGGAGACCGGAGGACATGAACACATGTGTTCCGTCTCCTACTGTGCGATTCCTGTACTACCTTGTGTCTCAGCCCCAGAAGATAGTATTACCTAGAGGATTACCATCAGATATGGCCCTTTAATTTTGGACTTCTAAGACTGTGAACCAGAATAAAACTCTTTTCTTTAAAACTACCCAGTCTGCATTATTTTCTTGTTATCAACAGAAGAGACTAAGGCAACAAGAGGTTAGTAAAAACATTAATAAAATGTAACAATTACAACAATACAGTATAATAAAAGTTATTTAAAATTTATGAATTGTTTTTTCCATTTCATAGTTTCTGACTCTGCCTGACTGTGGACAAAAAAAAAGCTAGAAAGCAAGGTCTCAGGCAAGGGGGGACTACTGTGCCAGTTTTATCATCAAAGGCATTTAATGAAAGTCGTCGGAGAGCCTACAATTTAAGTACCCTTCAGAAACAAATCCCACATAGCTAATGGTAATATTAATAGTTCCATTTACATATTTATGACACACCACTTTTCATATACACAGACACGCACCCAGGTACATGCACACACATATGTGAGATGTAAGGAAGTTAAAAATTTTGCTCAAAGTCACACAGCTGTCAAATGATCCAGGCAGGATCATGCCCCAGACCCTCTGAAGATCCACCCATCACCACTGCACAATGAAATCAGGGACAGAGCTGGACACTGGCCATCAGGCACATTTATTCACATACCAGAGAGACGATGATGAGGAGCTAAGGACATATTTCTCTGAAGGCAAAATTAAAAATATCTCCTACACAATATTTCATAGAATCTGTAGACTATTTTTCTTTTTAACCATAGAAGTTTGTATATAAGAAAGTGAAATGCATTTTCAGAGAGGGAGTTTGATTTTTTTTCTTTTAGAAATAAACTTCAAACTGGGCGTGGTGGCACATGCCTGTAATCCCTGCACTCAGGAGACTGAGGCAGAAGGATCACAGAGTTTGAGGCCAGCCTGGGCTATACAGTGAGTTCAAGACAGCCTGAACTACATAGTGAGATGCTGTCTCAGAGTGTCTTGGAGAAAGAGAGAGAAACAGACAGACAGGCAGACAGAGACAGAGAAAGAGACAGAAAGGAGAAATGGAGAGAGAGATAGAGATAAAGTTCAGGAACATTCTAAAGAAAATGTAAAGATGAAAAGTATTCAGCTATGGGCTGGGGACGTAGCGCAGTTGGTAGAGCACTTACAAGGCGCATGTGAGGCCTTGGGTTCCATTGCTAGTACCACAAGGAAAAAAAATACAAAGAAAAAGAAAAGTTAGGATAGCAAGGTTTTCTACAGCAAAAATAAATCTAGTTTTCCTATAGCAAGAGTGTTTCATCTTTTAGAGCAGATGTTTCAGTGGGCTTGAGCTGAGCTAGGAGGGCAATATATTGTAATATTTATGTAGTCAAATGTAGTATCTGAAAATCCGTGTCTACTTACCAAGGGCTACAATAAAAAACAGCTTTTGACATGTTTCTGATTTTTTTTTGTGATTCTGCAAGTATTAATTATTTATAAGTTTCATCACCTGTGGAATAAAAATGTTCGTGTTAAATTAGCCTGAATAATTACATTGAGATCATCGATTATTGTTTCTCTCTTTTAATATGAACAACTTCTTTCTGCATGCAGCCTTTCTTCTTAAGAATCCTGTTTGAACAAAATAGATAAACCCTTAGCTAGACTTACCAAAAGGAAAGAAAAGACTCACATTAATGCAATTAGGAATGAAAAAGATAAGATCAAAACAGACACTGCTGAAGTCCAGAAGATTGTTAGTAATGACTATGAAAAATTGTACTCCAACAAACTGGAAAATCTTGAAGAAATGGACAGATATATATATATCTCCAAAACTGAACCAAGAAGACATAAAATTGTGAACAATCCAGTAACAAGATATGAAATCAAGGCAGTAATAAAAAAAAAAAAAAGACCAAGTAAGAAAAGCCCAGGACCTGATGGAATCACTGCTGAGTTCTACAAGAACTTCAAGAAGCTTATAACAGCAATACTCCTTAAACTCTTTAATGAAATTGAAAGGGAAGGAGTGCTTCCAAACTCTTTTCTGGAAGCCAGCATAACTCTAATTCTGAAACCAGACAAAGACCCAACTAATAAAAGAAAACTATAGGCCAATCTCCTTAATGAACATTGATGCAAAAATTCTCAATAAGATATTGGTAAATAGAAAGCAGCAAACTATCAAAAGGATCATACATCATGACCAAGTAGGTTTTATTGCAGGGATGCAAGGATGGTTCAATATATGCCAATCAATAAAAGTAATATATCACATAAACATAAGCAGGGACAAAAACCACATGATCATATAAATAAATGTAGAAAAAGGTTTTAATGAAACCCAATACGCATTCATGATTCAGCGTGTCTCTTATGACAAACCAACAACAGACATCATATTAAATGGGAAGAAGCTAAAAGCTTTCCCTCTAAAATTAAGAACAAGGCAAGGATGTCTACTATCACCACTCTTGTTCAATAGATACTTAAAACATTAGCCAGAGCAATCAGGCAAGAGAAAGAGATAAATGGGATAATTATAGGAAAGGAAGAAAGCAAATTATCATTATTTGCAGATGACATGATCCTTTACATTGAAGACCCAAAAAGTTCCACCAAAAGATTCTTAGAATTAATAACCAAATTCAGCAGTGTAGCAGGCTACCAAGCACCATGCAAAAATCAATAGCATTCCCATACACCAGTAATGATATCACAGAGAAATAAATTAGGAAAACAATACAATTCTCCATAGCATCAAGGAAAGGTAAATGATTAGAAATTAACCTAAGAAGTCCAAGACCTCTATAATGAAAACTATAGAACTGAAAAAGGAAATCAAAGAGACTATCAGAATATGAAAAGATATCCCCTGTTCCTGGATAGGTGGAACTAATAATGTCAAAATGCTCAGATTTCCAAAACTCACATACAGATTTAATGCAATCCCAAGCAAAATACCAATAACATACCTCACAGAACTACAGAAAACAATCTTAAAATTCATATGGAACAAGAAGAGACCCAGAATAGCAAATGCAATTCTGGGTAATAAGAGCAAAGCAGGAGGCATCACAATCCTGGATTTCAAATTATACTACAAAAAAAGTCACAGTGATGAAAACAGCATGATATTGGAACAAAAACAGACATGTGAATCAGTGGAACAGAGTAGATTATGCAGAAACAACTCCAGACACACAGACAACTGATCTTTGATAAAGGGGCAGAAAGAATATGCTGCAGAAAGGATAGCATCTTTAGCAAATGATTTTGGAGAAAACTGGCTATCCATGTGCAGAAGATTGAATTTAGACCCATATTTCTCACTGTGTGCTAAACTAAAATAAAAATGGATCAAAGATTGAAATATTAAAATTGAAACACTTAACCTGCTAGAAAATTAAATCTGTAAAACTCCTGAAGACATAGGTATAGGCAAAGACTTTTCGAATAGAACTCCAACTGCATAAGAAATAACAGCAAGCTCAATACATAGGACTATATCGAATTAAGTTTCTGCACAGCAAAGGAGGCAATAAACAGAGTGAAGAGACAACCTACTGAATGGGAAAAAAATTTTGTCAGCTACCCCTCACACAGAGGATTGATATCTAGAATACTTCAGTACTCAAAAAAATTAGATCCCCCCCCCAAAATAAAAGACCTAACCAAACAATGGGCAACGAAAATGAATAGACACTTCTCAGAAGAATACAGACAAGCCAATAAATACATGAAAACGTGTTCAATATATCTGGCCATTAGAGAAATGCAAATTAAAACATTGAGATTTATTTTATCTTACACTAGGAAGAAGAGCAATCATCAAAAAAATCAAATAATAACAAGTGCTGGAGGGGCTTCAGGGAAAAAGGGACCCTCCTACATTGCTGATGGGAATGTAAACTACTATAAGTACTATGAAAATCAATATGGAGATTCTTCAAAGAACTAAAAATAGAAATTCCATTTAACCCAGGTATTCACCTTCTAGGCATCTTGTTGAAAGAGTTGAAGACATTATTTTACAGCAATACATGCATACTCATGTTTACAGCAGCACAATTTGCAATAGCTAAATCTTTGAAGAAGTCTGTATGTCTATCAACAGATGAGCTGATAAAGAAAATGTGATATTTATTCATAATGGACTACTACTCAGCTATAAAGGAGAATTTTGGGTCATTTGTAGGAAAGTGAATGCAATTTGAAAACATAATATTAAGTGATATAAATCAGATACATAAGTTTAAATATTGCACGGCTTCTCTCACATGAGAAACTCTAAGTATAAATAAAGTATAGAGAAAAATAAAAGACAAAAGGAAACAGGAATATAGCTCTTTGCACACAGGAAGCAGAGCAAGAGATGGGGGAAGGTGAGGAGAATGTGGAAAAAATTAAGATGTGTTATCTACATGCATCAACTCCCACAATGAATGTAATCATTATGTGTCACAAATATGAGCTAAAAAAAAAAAAAAGAAAAGAAAAGAAACGGGGATCTAGAGACACAGAGAGGGAGGAGAGAGGGAAAGGAAAAGGGATTAAAAGGATTGAGGTAGGTTAAGTACATGTATCTGCTCCCTGAGTTGAATGTACACTTTACATGCTGCAAATATAATCTTTAAAAAAAACCTTCTGTTTTGTACAGAAGGTTTTCATCCCAGCTTGGCTGGGAGGCCCTACAGATGACTCTGGGAAGCAGGACAGCACAGTGACACTGGCATCGGATACAGCAGGTTAAAGTACTGGCTCCTTCATGACAGAGCTGTGTGACCGCAGGCAGGTTGCTTATCACTGAGCCTCACTTCTTGCCTCCGTAAAATGGGGGTATAAATAACTACTACATAGAATTGTTAGACTTAAAAAAGTAATGCACATAAAACATTAATACTGTACTTGGCACAGAGAAAAAGAATAAATGGTACGTGCATTTGAATTTCACTAAGGAAAAAATATCTTTGTCATATTTTGCCCTTTCTTGACTTATTTTCTGTAAGTCAGCTCGAAGTTATGTATTTACTACTTCTGGGCTTTATGAGGCTCATGCTAGTGTCAGTCCGCTGGAGCCCCCTGGGAAGCTTTTCATGGAGAAAATGTGGCAAGAACGTAGACTGGGTTTGAAGAATAGTGATGAATTGCAGTGATGTCTGAGAGTTTGGTTTTTCTTCACAGTGCATGTGAACAGAAAAGGTTTTCAAGTTTTATCTGAATGAAAAGAAATGGACATTTTCTACTCTAGTTCTTTAAAAGAAATCGCTTTAGTTCCAAGAGCATAATAGTCCCGTGCAAAAATGACGGTGGGAGGCCTTATCCATATAAATCATTTTTCCTTTATAAAACCCTTACTGCCATATACTCTACACGGCAGCTGGAGAGGGAAAGTATCCAGTCTAACTGATTTTAAATAGTGGACTTGTGATATGGAGTCTGTTTCTGTTGAGCTGCCCATCCAGTGTCAACATAAAATGGCCTTTTGCGACTCCCCAATGTTGTCCACCTTAATAGGCTTCTTAAATTTTTTACTGGACATATTGTATCCCATAATATTGTCGATTATATTTTCTTTCCTACCAATCCAGTATCTACACACTAATCAAGGAGCACATGTCCTACCATAGTAAAGTATTATATGTCTAGATTTTTAATTAGCTTTGCCCACAATAGATTTTTTTTGTCTGAACTTATGGAACTGACTCTCTAGAGGGATGTCAAAGTGCATGGTGGCCCACTGCCGGGGGAGCCTCCCAATGAGTACACTGGGAGGAATATCACCTTCCATGACCTCTCTGTTCAGCTTCTTCAGTTTGCTGGGTATCTAACAGCAGGATGACGTGATGGGTATATAGTATTTGGTGACCACCATGAGAGGCACTGTGCTAAGCTCCTCCTCTACATTGTCTTTTAATGTTTTATGACGGCCTTATGAGGTGGCTTTCAGTATTATTATCCCTATCTTACAAATGAGGGAAGCATGGCTTGGAGACCCTCAATGATTGCACACTTTCCCTGTCTACAGACATAGTAAATGTTAGATTCTGGATTTGAAAGCAAATCAGCTTTGTATGTCACCAGTAACAGTAACTTGGCTTTATCATGAGATTTGGGGAAGGTAAAAATTAGCTCTTTTGTGAAAAATAATTGGAGTTTCTTAGCTTATGCTAGTAATTTATTTATCATTATGGCCCTTAGGTGAATTTTTAAACCTTTGCAAGGCATGTTTCCTTTAATTTATTATTAACATCTGTAGGGAAAGGCCTACTTTAATAATCTAATACTCTCTACAGTAACTAGCAAAGTACCTTGAAAATAATAACTGAAAAATTAGTTGCTTACTTTTGCCCTGTATTGATTTATTTGCTCAGATCTGTTTGAAGATACCCGTTTACCCAACTGGGGTTATGGTTGCCCCAGACTGGTGAAGTTCTCTGAATGGACTGGCTATTGCTACAGAAATCCTCACTGGTGCAGTGTGGATTAAAGTGTAAATCTACAGAGCATGTCTTATTACTTTTAATGGACTAAGAAATTCTTTAGTAATACTTTTTTGCATAACTTGAAAAAGTTCCAAGAATTAATGGCTCTTCTGATGTTTGCCATAAGTGACATTTTAATCTTAGCTATCATCATAGGAACTGGATCACACACTTTATGATACCATGGGTGTAATTTTTAAGGAAAAATTAGTTTCTGTGCTGAAAAAAATATTTTCAATAAAATAACTAAGCTCATGGTAAACTCAGTTGGGTGATTCTCTTTAACTTCTACCTGCCCAACTCAGAAAGTCAGTAATAAAGATAAAGCTGGTTGTATGTAGAGGTGATTTTCTTCATATCCTATCAAGATGGAAAGTACAGGGATGACAAAATGATTGAGTGATAGTAGTTGGGAAGAATTTCGAGTGTGTTCATGCTCAGAAAAATAAAAGCCGTAATTGACTGGTGATTCCTAACACAGCTGCAGGAGGGAGAGTGGTAGCATGTATGTTAAATAATTGTGTCTTGTCTCAGTCCATTTTCTGCTGCTCTAATAAAATTCCACAGGTTGGGCAACTTACAAACAATAGAAGGTTATTTGGCTCATGGCCCTGGAGGTTGGGAATGCAAGAATATGGCACCAGTGAGGGCCTTCGTGTTGCATCACAACATGCAAGAAGAGCCAGAGAGCGGGCATGAGGCACAGAGAGGAAATCAGGCCAAACTCATCCATTTCACCAGGAGCACACTCCTACAACAACTAACCCACTTCTGTGATAACGGTACTAATTCTTTCATGAGGTCCATCCAAACTACCACTTAGGAGTCTCACCTCTTAATACTGTTACAATGCCAATTACATTTCTACATAGATTTTGGAAGGAACATTCAAACTGTAAATACTTCCACCTGTATTTTGAGTTATTTCTTAGTAGTTGGAACAGCTTTTCCAAGATTTCTAGTCTTTTCTGTTTTCCTCTCTTGATAAATGGTATGTGTCTACAAGATGGCTCAACAAGTATCGTTATCAAAGAGAGTAAAGGCAATAGATAGACCCAGAGAGCCAATTTCTGATTTTAGTTTCATTGTTATTTAACTTTAATCTCCTAAATTAAACAGCAAGACAAAAGTTAAGCTGATTAATTCGTGAAGCGAAGAGGGGAGTTGGATCACCAAACATACCTTGGAACTGTATTCACCTGCACTTCATGTGTTGCCAGTCAACTCTAATGTCACTAAAATACATTCTGATGGCAAAAATCACTGCAGAATCAGTATATTATGATAAAAATTGGGGCAAGAATAATTGGTGCAGTATTCTTTTTGTGTGTGTTTTGACTCAAAAGCAATTGTCGTCTAAATCCAATCTCGGAATCATTGTTTTTGTTGAAAGAATACTAAATGTAAAATGGAGGAGTCACAGCTTGAGTTTCTAATATAGAGCTAGATTTATCAGGTGGATACAAGAAAGGATATTTGGAAATGCTCTTGTTTGCCTCTTCCCTTAGAAAGCTATACTCTAGAAATCACTGCCAAAGGGGCCACGCAGCCCTCAGGTCATTTTCTGATGTAATACTTACAGTCACAAGTTTCTTACCCAAAGTTTCAAAGAAAGTGGAGCTCTATAGGAAAAGACAACATTAATTTTTCTAGAAAATATTTTTTTGAACCTCAGTCTTAGCATTTCTTTAAACTTTAAATTTCTGGTTTTATGATACTTTCAGACAGTTTGCTGAATATTAGGCAAAAACGTTTTATAGATTAATTTATTTTTACATTTTAAAAATGAGTGATTATATATCATTGATTCTTGTCTACATAGGTAATATATCCTGTTCTGACATTCCTTAAATATTTTTATATTTATTCATATATTGCTTTGTGCTATTGTTTGTCCCTACCCCTTTCTAACCCTGTGCTTTCAGTTAACTCTTATATACTACTAACTTGTTGATACCACACTATTTCCACTTGGAGACATTTTCTTCTCTTCCATTGTTTTATTGCTGCTAAACAAACTGCTAGGAACTCTACTCTCTCTTGGTTTGTAAATGGACAGAGCTGAGCTGGACAGTTTTGCTTGGAGTCCTTCACGTAGTGGTACTCAGATGTCAGCCACGTTCCCTGTCATCTGAAGACTCTCCTGGGCATGTGGTCTGAGGTGGATCATTCACACCTGGGCCCTGCCATACATGTGGATCAGAGTCCTACTTCCCGTGGCCACTTGGGCTTCTTCCTGCCTACTAGCTGGGATTCAAGAAGAAGCATCTATCTCAAGTACAAGTGTCCCTCACGTAAGTGGTACTATGTAGTATTTGTCCTACTAGGACAACATACCTACACCTTGAATTTGAATCAGCTGGAGAGCTGGACGTGCCCAGGTGACGTCCATGCTGTCCAGAGAGAGAGAGCATTGTGACCCATTAAGAGAATACCAAATAGCAAGGCACTTGCATAAGTAATCTGTACTGATCATTACAAACCTAAAGTCAGTCATCAGAGGATTATGGTAAGAGGGAGACCACATAGAAAACCACTTGTGAGTTAGCAATATAGACATGACTGAAAAATAACAAGACGTAATGGAATGAACTACAATATGTATGCAGAAGCTGTTTGATAGCGACCCTGCTGTTTTTCAGGCCCTTTAACGGATTTTCTTTGCCAGAGTCTGGCCCTGTCCTCAGAGTCAGATACAATAAGCTTAATGGGCCCTTAACCTATATTCGGAAGTCTCCCTGGCTGATTCTCAGGTGTATCCTCATTTGAAATCTGTTGCTCTAGACAGATTTAGGCGGCAGGCCCTTTTGGCTGACAATAGAATAAAGCAGAATGAGGCCAAACAGAGCAGGGTGCAATGGAAACCATGAGATTTAGTGTCAAACGTTTTTGATTTGAGTCATCTTCTCCTAAACAACGATCTTTGGTAAAATGTATCTACATCTGTAAAATAGGTTCCTATTAGTAATATATTCCTTACAATGTTATTATTATCAGGGTTAAGTGAGATATCATATAAAAATATCTTGTAAATTCTAAAGCACTACAGAAATATTATTATAATAATTGAACTATATAAAAGTGTTGATTGTGGGAAATAGGGCAGGTATGACATTTTTATGAGATACCTTTATATGTATTTTTGAATAAATGTAAGGAAAATAGGGATTATCGAGGACATAGAAACAGGGTTTCTCAACCACAGAACTATTGACATTTTGGGCTGAATAATTCCTTGCTGTGAAGGAGAGGCACTGGCCTATGCATTGTAGGAATTTTCACAGAATCCGTGGCTTCTACCCATTAGATGCCACTGTGCTCCTCCCCCATTTTAATAATAAAAAATGTTTTCTGAATTATAAAATGCTCCTTGTTAGGCAGAACATTGCCTCCCACGGAGAACTACTGCTGTAAAAGCAATTAACAGAGTTTGATAAGGTGATTAAAAGTTATTTGCATTATTACTGCCTGTTTTTCAGTTCTACTGCACAAAAAAATAGAAAAAAAAAGCCTGTTGGAGATATTAGGAAGGAATTAATAGCCACATAGTGAATGCTTGGAAGAGTCTATCAAATATTTCTCTTTGAACATGTCGACATTGTCCAACATGTCCCTGGATGTTACCACTGAAATCCTTAGTCCCAAGAAATGTCTTCCTATTCTTTATTCTTATTGTCTACAGAACTCAGTGAGGGGGATCCTTCCATGTTTGTTGGCTGTGACGGGGGAAAGGCATTTGTTATATATCAATCAGATGTCTCATATGTCTCTAGCACTTCATCCTCCTGGCCCCACACCACAGATGAAGAAACGAAAATCCGCAGTGCAGAAGCTGTCTCAGGCCACACCGCTGGCATGGGGCCGAGCAAGGACTTGGCTCTTCCCACCTCACCACTCCTCATCAATGGGCTGATGTTTTAAGTTGCAATTTGACTTTTCTGGAGTCTTTGACTGTTCTAAACACAAGAAAGTGGGAAAATATTTTGTAGCCCCAGTCTTCTACAGTTGAGATCTAGCTAGTAAGTTTTGAGGGTCTAGCTAATGATTTCCAGGTTATGTGGATAAACTCCCTCCACCTTCTTGCTTGTCTTCCAGCACACAATGAGAACTTGCCAAACACTAGAGCATCTTACGCTGTAAGTAGAGCCAAACTCCAGGCTGCCACAGGAACCCATCTCAGTAGGAGCCTGGAGACTGTGGCTGGATTTCCATTAGATTCAAATAGCTCCTGCAAGTCTACCTAGTTCGCAACTTGAGAGTAACATTTGTACTTTTCAATATGTCTTGGTTAATTATATTGCACAATGGCCCATCTGTTTGAAAAATACTTTAACATCAAAATTGTATTAGCGATGTCACATTAGGTTAGGAATGCTATTATCTCTCTCAGTTCACTGTAGTAGGACAAGCATAGTAACTTAAAATTGTTCTTCCATCATGGGAGAACCACAGGGGAGAGGAGGCTACAGTATCTATAATGTAATTAAAAAGAAGCTGAATACATATTTCTAAAGACAATATAAAAATTAAGCCAACCACAGGATCGTGTAACACTTTCAGAAATGGCATTTGTACAAATGCCAATGAGAAAATCAAAGGTAATCAAATTGACTAGTTGTTACTTATTAATTGAGCACAACTTTTCAAAGAAATAAATTTGCTTAATGAAAGTAGTCATTTAGGAGTAACTCTGCACTTCTTCAGAGTTGAGAGATATATACAGGATAAAAAGAATAAAACTGAGATAATTAGACCTATACCTATAGAATGTATGTTATACCCCTCACGTAAGAGGAATAAATACCTCTCAGCATTTGCAAATAATGTCACTTACTGGACATCTAAAGAAAAATAATGCTGTTTATTAGCACCTGTGTCCCAGTGGCAAAGTAGCACATTAGCAGATTCTAGCTGCACTGATTAGATTTGTTCCTAATCTCATCGCTAGGTTTTAAATGCAAACAAAAAGATTCATGGATTATTAATCTTCAGTCAGGACCACTGAAGATCTCTGGTTTCCTGAGGGACTGAAAAGCCATATCCAGGGAGAAAGTTACAAGACGCTCTTTAAAAATTTCTGTGTAAAGAGATGATTCAGAAAATATGAAAACTATCTTCAAGTATTTGACAAAGCTGCAGATGAAAAACAGTAAATTTTTATAAACAGCAAAGCAGTGCATAGTTGAGATCTTGGCTGGAAGTTACAGATTTCAGTTTCACTCCAAGGCAGCGTTTCTGCTAGACTGTCCCATAATGGAATGGGCTCTGTGATATAAGAGCAAATTTTCAAGCACAGGAAGTTTACATGTGCTTGTTCATCATTCATTCATTCATTTAACAAAAAATTACAGGTGCTACTGTGTACCAGGCATTACTTTAAATTTTGAAAATACAGAGGAGAAGGACAAGGTCCCGGATCTCATGGAGTTTGTACTCTAGAGTAGGGGTGGACAACTTTTTTCTATGAAGGACCAGATTAAGAAATATCTTAGGGTTTGCAGGTCATATGATCTCTGTTGCAACTAATGAGCACCACCATTGTGGTACAAAGTAGCAAAAGACCAAGGATTAGCAAACTATGGCCCAGAGGCCAAATCCTGCCTACCATCTGCTTTTCAAAATACAGTGCTTTTTCTCCACAGCCCCTCCAGCATTTGTTATTGGCTGATTTGTTGATAATAGCCATTCTTTGTGGAGTGAGGTGGAATCTCAGGGTTGTTTTAATTTGCATCTCTCGAACGACCAGTAATGTTGAACATTTTTTCATACGTCTATCTGCTGTTCCTACTTCTTCATCTGAGAAATGTCTATTCATTTCTGCTGCCCACTTTTGGATTGGGTCTTTAAATTTGGGGGGTCTGATTTTTTTTAGTTCTTTATATATTTGAGATGTTAGTCCTTTGTCAGAGGAATAGCTGGCAAAAATTTTTTCCCACTGAGACCATACTCTTAAGTGAAATAAATAGGACACACATGTTTAAATACTGCATAGTTTCTCTGGTGTGAGAAACTGAAGTGTAAATAAAGACTAAAATGTATTATATTGGGAAAGGGAAGAAAATGTCCAAATGGGAAAGGGAACAAGGGAGGGGGAAAGGAACAGAGGACAACAGAAATAAGAAATGGAAGGAAAAATAGAAACAAATCTTTTGTAAATAGGGAGGTAGGAGGGGGTGAAGGGAGGGGAATGGGAAAAAAAAGAAGCAACAAGATATATCATGTACAGGTACAAATTCCCTATGATAAATGTTATCAATATGTACATCTAAAATGTACCATTAAAATAAAATTAAAAAAAAAAATACAGTGCTGTTGGTGTGGACCCAAGATGGTGGAACAGGGAGGGTCAACGTATCAGACCCTCTGGGAATAATCACCCACACCCGGAAAAGGGCCAGGCCGGAGAGGACTGCAAGTGAATGGAATTCACGCAGAAAGGAAGAAAACAGGATCAAGAATTACACAATGACTCAAGCAGAGACAGGAGAGGCGGCAGCAGGACGCAGCACAGCGCGACCAGGGCACAGGCCCAGAGTCCGGAGAAAAAAGGGACCACGCGATACACATAGAGGTGACCTGGTCAAATTACAGAAACGGCTGAAGCAGCAAATTTAAGGATGGGACACAAAAAGCTGAAAACCATTTACAGAAAAGCAACAAACTGCTAGGATTCCACCTTACCCCAGAAAGAATGGCAATCATTAGGAAGTCAAATAATAACAAATGCTGGCAGGGCTGTGGTGAAAAGGGAACCCTCCTACACTGTTGGTGGGAATGCAAACTAGTACAACCATTATGGAAATCAGTATGGAGATTTCTCAAGAGTCTGAAAGTAGAAATCCCATATGACCCAGCCATTCCCCTACCAGGTATCTTTCCTGAAGAGCTAAAGACATCATACTACAGAGATACTTGCATGACAATGTTTATGGCAGCACAGTTTATAATAGCTAAATTCTGGAAGCAACGTGTGTACCCATCAATAGATAGCTGGATAAACAAAATGTGATATTTATACATAATGGACTACTATTCAGCTATAAAGAATGACAAACTAGAATCACTTATAGGAAAATGGATGGACCTAGAAAATATAATGTTGAGTGAAATAAACCAGACTCGCAACCTGGAATGCTGTATGGTATCCCTCATTTGAGGCAAAATACAAACAAAAGAAAAGGGTAAATAATGGATACAAAAAGGCAAAGTGTTAGATATAAGCTAATAGACAAAGGGTTCAAAGGAATGATAAGAGGGCAAAGGGGGGGGGAATGGGAATCCAGAGGAATAAATAATGATGTCTTAAAAATAAGAACCTAATAACCCAAATTCATCTTCTTTTTTTTTTTTTTTTTTTTGGTGCTGGGGATCGAACTCAGGACCTTGTGGTTGCCAGGCAAGCACTCCAACCACTGAGCTAAATCTCCAGCCCTAATAACCCAAATTTCAAACAGTGACACGTACACTAGGTACTACAGTAACTTTGTGTAGTTGTGACTTAATCTTGCATCTATGTGGTTGTTTACACTGCTCACGGTCATAAGCAAAAGGCACAATGTATTGTGGTCTGTAAGCTTGTGTAATGGCCTGTAAGTTTGAGTAATTTTGGATAAATTTAAATAAAAATCTAAAAAACAAACAATACAATGCTGTTGTAACACAGCCACAATCAATTGCTTCCATATTGCCTGTAGCTAACTTTAAGTTTTAATGGCAAAATTGAGTAGTTTTAGCAGACAGTATGCCCCATAAAACTTAGACTATTTACTATTTTACTCTTTACTAAAAAAAGATTACTGATATGTGCCATAAATAATACATAAATGATTATGGCTGTGTTCTAATAAATTTTATGAACACTAAAATCTCAACTTTACATAACTTCCACAGGCCAAAATTAGTATTCTCTTGAGAACGTTTTTCAATCATTTAAAAATTTAAAAACTTCTCATTTCATGGGTCACACTGACACGTAGGTGAGCTGGATGTAGCCCTCATACCAGTTTGCTAATCCTTGTTCTAAAGTATTTCAGCCAATCATCATATTTTTAATTTTACTATGTTTATTAGTGGGAGCCTATTTTTAACTTCCATTATATTGAGAAATAAGTTACCAATTTCACCATTATGCTAAGTAACAAAACATCTGCTGTTGATCAGAGAGACCAAACAGCTTCCACTAGTTAGCTCTGGAGTGTGGAGTGTTTCTGGTATAATTCCAGCTGCCTCCCCAACTCCCTCTTCCTCTCCAGTGAAAAGTCCCAATTAGAATATCTGAATGTACCGGGCCTGTATTTTAGCTTAACTTTCCTCAAAATATCACACTGTCTATGCTGTCATATTTTCAAGTAAATTACACAGATCATAACATTTTAATACACAGTGACATTTAACACTTCTTTGGCTCAGCAATCCTTTTTTATACTTTGGGGCATATTTTGCATAATTATAAGGGCCCATAAATCTCCCAAACAAAATAGCTATCCATCTTAGTGATTATAATTAGAGACTGGTTGTAATTTTCTTTTTTCTCCTAAATAACAATTTTTTCTTCATGCCATACTATTCATAATCAAATAGGAAAAAAAGCAAAATTATTTGACCAATACATTTAACGTTAAACTTGTTTGAAACTAATAACCATTTCTAGGTACCCCTTGGGTTTTTTTGTTTGTTTGTTTTGAGACAGGGTCTCACTATGTAGTTCAGGCTGGCCTTGAACTCGCTATGTAGCCCAGGCTGGCTTTCAATGGTGATCCTCCTGCCTCAGCCTCCCGAGTGTTGGGATTACAGGCATGTGCCATCACACTGGGTGCCTTGAGTATTTTTTGTAAAATGATTTCATTTCTTTTCTAGCAAACATTTTTGGTTTTGGCAAATGTTCTACCTCTTATGTTAAAATTTTCTGAGTTAAGCTGTAAAAAAAAATCTTTGTACCCTGTTCTTATTCATCTCTTACCCTAAAGTCATCTATCTCTTGGTTGTTAACAGATTATACATAGTTTCCTTCAGTTTAGAAGGGAGTAAAGGGGCTATTGCTTCATGTAACCCAGTCCTTATCTTACAGCCCTTCACAGTAAAATTCTTATCTTTTTATATGAAAAGACGAGATGCTATCAGTAAAATTTTACTCGTATAGGTCACATACATAAAAAACCTTTTTCCTGCTCCTTCGTGCGTCAGTACATTTAACTCTGAAAACTGAAATTATTTTTCAGTAATCAAATCACTCTGTAAAAGTGTTTTGCATTTTTGTATTTAGACTCCCTGGAAAAGTGCCTGTCCGTTCTTTTGCTAATGAATTGGCTGGTGCCACTTTTGAGGTGGAAACACCAAATGTGTCTATCTATGGGAGCAAGTGCTGTGGCTTACTCAGGCAACTCAGACTTCAGACAGAAACTCACCAGTGACCTCACCGTTGGCAAGATCCTAAAGGGAATCATTTAGGGCACCACTCTTCTTAAGCACAAGGGGAAGCAGTATCTTGACCTGTTTATTTGCTTTGAGGTTAGAACGAATCCATGTTTTTGGAAATAAAGAATGGGATTGAGTTCTCCATTAACTTACAGCACACATAGTGTGTTACTCCCTGCCAAAAGGCGTGCTAGAGTGTAAAGTCACTTTGACTAAAGGGGCTATTTCTTTATGGGGCCCAGTCCTTATCCTACAGCCCTTCATGGTAAAACTCTTATTTTTATATGAAAATATAAGATGTTGTCAGTAAAAATTTTGTTGTATAGGTTATAGATATAAAGAACAGAAGCAAGTTCAGAGCTCACTGTTAAGGCTAATATTCACTATTTTCCTCCTTACTTCCTACAAGGAACATTTAATTTTGCAAGTAGAAAGAGGAGCCGTGTTGGGTGTATTAGACACAAATCCTTTGAAACTGATGTTGACTTTGGGTCATGGCAGTGTATCTTGTGAATAGTGATCACAGTTATTGCATTCACCATAATCCGTGGCTCACATCCTCACTTCCCTTGACCTCACTATTGCAAGACTATAGACTTTGGAAAAATCCAAACCCCAGTGAAATCCAGCTCTGCCCTGACCCTGCCCATGCCCAAGAAGCTAACTATGCGTGGGAAAATTGTGTAACCATGGGACCTGGTGCTACCCTCGTTTCATCGCAGTACCTTCTAGTTGGGCAACTATACTCTACTTCTCTGTTCTCCTCTTTTTAGATTTTCTTACACCTGGGAGCACCAGAAAGTGTTTATGAGTGTGTAAGGGGTGGGCTGAGCTTGGGAAGTATTGGGTTAAGATTGCCAGGGCAGGTTTAGAAGAGGTCAGCTCCTGAAATCAAATCTAGTACTCAGATTTTTAGCCAGTCACTCAGTTTCTAGTCTTTAAACTGATCTTAGAGGCCAAAAGTTTTACAAGATGATAGTGCCTAGATATCGACTTGAAAATAAAATAGTAACGAAAGAGACTACAAAGAATTTGTGTAATGGTGCATTAGAGTAAGATATTTAAAAAAGCCTCAAAATTTAATAAATGATTCTGAAATATAATTTTTATAACATATTATGTCACAAATTTTCAAAATATAGAGTAGAACAATAAAGTGAAGTATTTTAAAGTAATTTTTGTTACAAAAAATATGGATTAAAACTAATACTTTGTTCTCTTTCTGAAAAGTATGTACATAAAAGCTGGCTAAGTTTTGCAAGACCTTTCCAAAGGAATTAATGACTCTGTGGTGTGGTCACAGAGAATTTTACATTCGATTATCACTCTTCAAAATTAGCATCTAAAATAGCATACTATTTTAAAATCAGTGTCCTTAAGTCTGCTTCCCCCATTACAGATTGAGAATAGAAAATAGTAATTAAGATGATTTTAAAATATTAGTTGAAACATCTTATAACCTTTTACTTCAATTCTCCTAATTGGCTTGCCATATAAATATTCCATTTGCTATTTCAAATGTACCTAAAAATATAATACTCAATGGCATTTTATTATTTTTATTCTTTTGGCAGTACTGGGGATTGGACACAGGGTGTTTGCACTGAGCTATATCCCCATCCCTTTTTAATTTTGTTTTGTTTTGTTTTGAGACAGGGTCTTGCTAAGTCACCAAGATGCCCAGGTTGAGCTTGAACTTGGGGTCCTCTTGTCTCAGCATCCAAGGGCTGGGATTACTGGTGTGAGCCACGTTTCCCAGGTACTTAGTAGCATTTTATGTTTAATTTTTGATCTTTTGTACTAAGATATTCTATAGCACTGTCTAATAATGAAGAAGACTATATTAAACAACTTTCTGTGTAGAACCATTTTACTTCCATGTGAAAGATAGTAATTCTGTAACTCTCTTTGTTGCCAGTGCTCACTTTATAAAATAATCTGGCATTTAAGGGCTTACTCTTAATTTAATAACACTTATACTGGCATTGATTTGTGAAGACTTTCACTAAAATTCTTGCCAATTAAACCTTATTGTTTAATATGTCTGTAAATGGTGAAACACATGGTTCTGTTTTCTGTGTACCATTTTGCACAAGTAATAAATTTTTCAAAAGGATTTTTTCCATAAAACATTGTAAGTGCTTTACTGTTGACAACTCCTTTGCAGCTAGTTCCCATAAGCTTGAAAATGACATTTTCTCTATGACTTTTTATTCCACGTGACAGACACTTACATATCCAAGCAATATAACTTCATCCTACTTTCCACTTGTGAATCAAATTTGTTGGCTGCTATTCATTTCACAGTTGATTTTTGTCATTTTTCACATTTCAGTCTTCTCAAAACAATATTATCATTCAACAAAGTAGAAGAAATAATTTTGCATTCTTCTTTTTCAAACTGTAATCTCTTGTATAGTTAACAAGATTGTTTTTCTCTAATATTACAAAAGTGACTGTATTTTGTGATCATTTGTGTTATTCCAAAAGAAATAAGATCTTTATTCTTCCCACGGGACTTTTAAAAACAGCACATTTCATCTTTATTGATATGTTCTGTCATTAGAGAAAATTATAGGTAAATAGATAAATGTTTATTTGCATTTTAAACCATAAAACCCAATTTCAGATTCAGTTAAGTATTGTGACCATTTAAAAATTATATGTTCACTATAAAATCTAGGCTAAAATTGTGTCGATAGTAGTTTTCCTATAAAATTTATGGTGCACAGGTCCTATAAAACATATACTGTATTTACACATAAAATGGAACTAGGTTTATGTGCATGTAAATAAAAACTTGCTTTTTGCTAAACGAATGTTCAGTGAATGTGCAATTAAAAAGTCATATGGGACCTGGGAGAATTTTTTTCTTGGATAGGGCAGTGCTGATACTATTGTCACATGTCTACCCTTCTTGCTTGCCATTCTCTCTTTTCCAGGACCAAGCTCCTCCCCAAACCGTCAGTCCAAACTGTTTTCGTGGTTTTCCGCAACTCCTCTCGGGTGACAGAACCTCAGCTAAGAACCTCTGCCTGCACCACAGTAAAAAATTTATTGACTTGCACAATCTGCTTCAGAAATAGGTGCTGGGACCTACATTAGGTTTCCAAGAGCACTGACTAACATTTGGTAATTCGTCTGCAGGTGGTAGATTTCGGACTCCTTACTAACAAGCTTAATTATCTTAAATTGTTTTGTGGTGATACTTTAAAAATATGTTAATAAACTTTTAACTTTAGAACAGCTTAATTTTTGCAGAAAATTGTGAGGAGAGTAGAGGTTCCATACAACCAACACCCAGTTTTTTCCTATTATTAGAACATATTCAATGGTATGGTAATTTGTAAGAGTTAATGAACAACTATGGTTATGTGACTATTAACTAAGGTCCACACTTTACTCAGGTTTCCTTAAAATCTTCTTCTGTTTCCAGAGTCCCATTCAGAATACCACATTACATGAAGTCATCACATCTCATTAGCTGTGTCTCGTTAATTTCTTGAATGTGACTTTTTTTTTTTTTGATGGCCTTGATGGCTTTGAGGTGGAATAGTCAGGTATTTTGTAGAATGTCTCAGTTTGGTTTTGGGAGTTTTTTTCCTTGTGATTGAGCTTGTGTACTGAATTTGTGAGCGGAAGAGCACTGAGGTAAACTGCCACTTCCATCACTTGGTATCAGGGGAATTAACATGTGCTATTACTGCTGATGTTGATCCTGATCACCTGACTGAAGCAGCGTTTGCCAGGATTCTCTGCTGTAGGTGCCCGTGTTCCCTCCTTGCACCATACTCTGCAGAAAGAAATCACTAAGTACAGCCCACAATTAAGGACAGGGAATTCAGGCGTCTCCCCTTGAAAGTGGACAATTTTAATTAGTGTACATCAATTATTTGAACTTCTTCAGGCAGGCTTCATTTCTTCTCTTTCATTTATTGAATCATTTATATTATTAAGGACTCACAGGTACTATTTTATACCTTAGATTATAACATAGTACTGCTGTATTTATTTTGTTGTGTTCCGATGTCTCTTTGACATACCTTCATCGATATAGGTTGGAGATATTCCTTCTTTACTTTTTTAAACACTTTATTTTCTGGCACTATAAAATGTCCCAGGCTCAACTTCTATATTCTTTTACTTCAATCCTTAAAATTAGATGTTTGTCCAAAGATGCTGAGTTACTTTCCTTTGAGGGGAAATAGTACTAGAAACCAAGATGTGGGAGCTGAGTATGCTTGTTGCTTCTGGGTGTCATTGCTTCTAGGCCCTCTCAACAGACAGAACAAGGAAACACAGATGTATACAATAACCCATGTATGTCTACATGTCTATATATGCAGTAATGCCTTGGTTCAACAACACTCCTGTTTGCAAACAATTCGGTTCCCAGACAAAAGTGTTTGGCAAAATTTTGCTTCCGTTCACAAACTCTGCATAGGGTGACAAACACAAGCACAGACATCTTTGCTACACAAACACAAAGATGTCCATGTCCCCCCGATCGTAAAGCAAATTAAGTTTTTAAACTGAGGCACCATGGTATTTCTACATGTAAACACTGCATTTCTATTACACAAAACATGATTTTTACGGATATCTCTAACTCTCAAGATCATTCTAACCTCCCCGACCTGTTTTTCTGTAAATTCTCACTCCAACAATGAGAGACCTGGCTCCGCCATCCATTTAAATTTTCAATCTCAGAATACATGTATAAGCAGTATCAGTACGATTATGTGAAACAACTTTATCAATCAAAGCACACTGCTCTAGTTATCGGATAGTTACATTCCAAATAAACGTTACCAGGTTCTGGATTGCTCTCCCCTCCTCCTGGAGTTGGATTCCAGGTTCTTCCCACCTTGAACAAAGGATTGAGTGAAATGAGCAAAAAGCGGTGGCAAAGTTTATTTAAAAGGCAAAACGGAGATTGAGAGAAACTGGCTCTGCAGAGTGAGATTGGGCCGAACAAAGGAAAAAAGTAGAAGAAAAAAAACCAAAACCTACCACTTCTGAGAGACGTGGTATTGGCAATCATGGAAAAATATGACAGCACCAGCTCCTCACGGCTTCCTTTATTTTATACTGTCTAAATCTTGAGGAAACCCACGAGATCTCTACATCCGGGTCTTGAGAGGCGGTGTTGTGATCTCGCGCGTCAGGCTGACATCAGGCCTCGGCCATTTTCCGGAAAAGTCACATCTGTTTGGGATTTTTTAATTAACAGGTCACGCCTACTTTACCAGCCAGTTTTTACCACACCCTACCCTCCTACTTCACTATGTATACTTTCTTTTGCTATGGTATTACACATTCCAATAATCTCTAAATTTGCATAGACCTTTAGTGAAGTTATTTCATACATTTGTAAAATAATTAGATTGTTTTGTCACATTCTGCATTCTATCCTGGAATTTCTTCCTACCTTCTAAGTGATTATGGTACTGCATATGAAGTTTAATCATTGTGCTATCCATTTCTATGGGTTTTGACAAATGTTTATGTCACGTAAACAACATTACAGCATCATATAGAAAATTTTCATTACTCCAAAAGTCCTGTGGGCTTCACCTAGCAATCCTTCTCCCCTCCCCTAAACTCCTGGAAGTCACTAATCTTTTTAACTATTGCTGTTATTTTTCCTTTTCCGTTGTATCATATAATTGGAATCGTACATTATGTTCTGTTTTGTAACTGCCTTCTTTCACTTAGCAATGTACATTTAAGGTTCATCCATATCTTTTTTTTTTTTTTTTTTTTTTTTTGGAACAGGGTCTCACTAAGTAGTTCAGCTGTCCTTGAACTCCGTAGCCTAGGCTAGCCTCCAACTCCTGGGAATCCTCCTGCCTCAGCATCCCAAGTGCTAGGACTACAGATGTGAGCCACCACACTCAGTCATCCATAGCTTCGTGTAAACTGTTGCAGCCATTATGGAGAAAGTCTTGAGGTTCTTGAAAAGATTAAAAAATAGAACTGCTATATTGGTCAGCAATCTGATTACTGGTATATATCCAAGTGAAATTAAATCGGTATGTCAAAGAAACATGTACACTTCATTTATTACAACAGTGTTCACAATAATCAAGAAAAGGGATCCACCTCTTTACATAAACTGATGACTAGATAAGGAAAATGTAGCACATATACAGAATGGAATACTATTCAGCCATAAAAAGAATGAAATCCTGTTATTTGTGGCAATATGGACAGAACTGAAGATCCTTATATTAAGTGAAATGAGCTAAGCGGAGGAAAAACAAATGATCTCACTCATATGTGGAAGCTAAAAGAGCTTATTTCACAGAAGTTGAAAATAGAATGATCACAAGAGGCCGAGAAAAGCAAGCCTGGGGGAAGGCTGGGAAATGTTCATTAATGAGTACTGAGATATAGATAGACAGGAGCAAGAAGATTGGATGTGCTGTCCTGCAGCAGGGTGACTATAGAAAACAGTAATACACTGTACATGTCAAAAAGCTAGAATAAAGGATTTTAAAAGTTTTCACCGGAAAGAAATTACAAATGTTTAAAGAGATAAATATGTTCAACCTGATCTAAACATTATGTAATGTGTACAGTATCTAAAGATAACATGATACTCCATTAATATGTATAATTTTTAGGCTTTGAAATATAATTTGAAAATAAATTTTAAAAACTAGATCTCATAGAAGTTGAGAGTAAAATAATGGTTTTCAGAGGCTAATAGGAAAAGGAAGGATAGAGGAATAAGGAAAAGTTATCCAAATGATATTAAGTTACAAATAGAAGTAAGTTCTGTTGTTCTATTGGCACGTATGATGATTATAGGTAACAATAATGTATTGCATAGTTCAGAAAAGCTAGAAGAAAATTTTGAGTTTTCACCACAGAAAAATGATAAATGAGACAGATATGAACATTATAACATATATGAATAAATATATGTATATCATCTGCTGTGCCACAGATATGATTTTTGTGTCAATTAGAAAATTAATATACATCTTTTTGACACTGGCAGATTTTTTAGTGTTGGGAATATTATAGATAATTTTCCATTGATGAAATGAGTGCTATCCAGAATGTTTGTATGTATTCCTCTCTCCCTCTATCCCATGATCCTATAAAAGGGGAGAACTAGGAAAAGGAGAGGAAAATAAGAGTTGAAAGCATCTTCAATCTTGCAAAAACATCTTTTTAGAGATTTTTTTCAATTTTGTTCATTGCATCACCAGACATCATCTGAGGAGAGTCCTAAAGCAGAGACAAGAAATCTAAGTCAACCCAACCTATAGAAAAAGCTGTAGGTTCGCTGACACCTATCACAGAAAAAGAATTTTCAGTACTAGTCAGAAAAAGGCATAAAAGGATTTGTTAGGCACAATGTTTAAAGTGCACAAAGAAACAGAGTGCAGATGCTCAAGAGCGAGATGTGCTATTTCCTAGAAGTGAGAACATTTATATTTCTCTTGAGGGAGTGGAAATCTATGGAAAAATGTGGCTTACCTCCCAGAAGGGTACTGGGCTGTCTTACAGGTATGAGTCTAGTTGTTTTTTGTTGTTGTTGTTGTTGTTGTTATTTTTTTTTTAAAGATGGGTAGTTTAAGCATTTTTTGAATTCTCTCATTCTGTTCTATTACTTTAAGATCAGGTTCCTGCTCTTCACTCCTTTCAATTAAGCTAATGTATGGCATTCTTAGCATCCTTAAGGAATTTGGGTATGTTGGGTCTAGAAGGAAAGGAGCTTAAATTTAAAAAGGGGCTGTCTAGCTGGGGATTTAGCCCAGTGGTTAGAGTGCTTGCCTTGCAAGCACAAGTCTGATCCCCAGTACCATAAATAAATAAATAAATAAATAAATAAATAAATAAATAAATAAATAAAAAAGGGGATGTCAATATCGACAGCCTTAGGTTGCTGTGAATGTATCCTGGAAGTCATAGTCTTCATAGAAGTACAAGTTTTAGTTATAATTTTCCTTGTCTCTTTTTCTCCCATCTTTATTTTCTTTTTCTACCCTGATTCAACTGTATTCACAGTATTCAGGACAAGGCCTGCCATACAGTCAACAATCTCTATTTGCTTTTGAATGGATGAGCATTAGTACTCCATGGAATTAAGATGTTAGAAAAAGAAATTAATGCAATGTTATTTTTACTGGTTTCTGTTTCTTTTCATTCCAACTAGTGGAAGAGTAAAATGTGGATTGGCAGAATATTTTTCACAATCGCATAGATATTAAACATTTAAATATTTTTTATCTGCAGCCATCCACAATTTTAAACTTTTTTCTCCCAATATTAAGGCTTTTTTCCCTTTACTAAATTATGTCAGTTTTCTCTGAGAAAATATAGTTCCTTAATCAAATAAATCAGGGAAGTACCAAATAGCTGGGTAATGTTCCCAGGGGACTTTCAAGCACCCATGAAGGGGCAACAGATATGAATGATTTATGATTTATTATTAACTGGTGTGTGCTGATGATTCAGGACTAGATTTGCCACTCCCACAATCCCTTCCTGATAAATTTACACTCCCCCCCAATTGGCCTTAACGTTGGCTGAGATTCCAAGATGATAGTTCAGCTGCAAGAAACAGGGATAAATTCCAGGAAAACTGGGAGGAGTATATTTTTCTCTTTTGATTGATAAAATGGAAGTTTGATGTTAGACATTAAGTTGTAGTCTAGAAAATTCTTTTAGCAATGAGAACTGGAGTTATCTTGTTACAACTACATATTATATGCCTCAGAGTTTCACAATCATCATTCAGATTGAGAGAGCTCTGTAGTAAAGGCATCTGTTTACCTTATTTTTAAATATGAGCAATACACAATCTTGTTTTTTTAAAAAAAAAATCAAGTGTTTTTAGCATCCTAAGCAACTGATTTTTGATTAAACAAATTTTGGGAAACTTGCATGTTTCTCAAGTCTTTGCTGCAGGTGTATGGTTTTGTGTATGTATACACATATACATATAGATAATATTTATATATTAATATATTTTACATATCAATATTGATAATAACAATAGCAAATAGGGATTATAATATTTAAACTTTTTTAGTTAATATATTGTTACTATTTCCTTTGAGGTCTTAATAGAATATTTTTCTGCCTTAAAATTTTTTCTGACAATATTTTGGAGGCAAATGGAAGAATTAAGGTATGATGAATGGTTGCTTAATTCTTCCCCATGAATCATAGCACCGATTTAGAAATAGCCCCCCAGCAACCCCAATAGGGTTGAAGGTGTAGGTCAGTGGTAGAGTGTTTGCCTATCATGTGTGAGGTGGCCCTGGGCTCGAGCCTAGCACTGAAAAAAAACCTGAGTAGGCTAGCAAGTCCCAAGCTTTTCTCTAAAAGGAAAGTGCTCGTTCTTGGAGAAGCCCAAGGAGTGAGATTTCTACTTGGTTGATTGGGCTTTACTGGTAGATTTTTAAGATTTCCTTAAAAATCTCTCTAAGCCAGTTGCTTTGGTCACCTCTCATTCCCCATTTCATTTCCTGTTTGTTGAGATTTCAGAAAAGAGTGGAGAATGGCTAGTCACGATCCCCCTTCATCCTCATAGATACATCAGGTTCTCTCCCTCTCTCTCTCTCTCTCTCTCTCTCTCACACACACACACACACACACACACACACACACACACACAAATTCACTTGGTGCTCTAACATTGAATATCCTTCTCATACTCAAACACTCGCTATTATTCCTGGGCAATCTCAAATTTTTAAACCTTCAGGAATATTAAAATGTAGTGTCCCCACTATCCCTAGTAAATAAGGACTCTGCAGATCAATTCTTAGACTGAAAGATCTTCCAATTCTTTTATGAAAAAGCAAGTAATCATATGAATATGACTCAATACAAAAGAGACTGGGCGGAAGGGCGTGCCACCCACAGACGGGTGAGAAGCAGCCATCCCAGAGACTCAGCCTGCACCCCTGTCAGGGCTCTAGCAGGGTCCAGTAGGTTGACATTGGATGAAGGTGTCTGTTCAGTGAATTGAATGTTTCAGTTACTACAACACCACTATTCCATATAGAATTCTGGTCATGAGTAGAAATATGCATGTTGGTGGAAGAAAGCACACTAAGATTACATTGATTATTCATTCATATCTTATTATCATGGTTTAATAACTATATTACAGCTTCATACTTCATTTTTATTAATAAAACATGTTTCGTTTCCTTTAATATAAAGTGAAAGCTTTGGCTTTCTATTCCCTTTACCTGATAAATATAGACTGTTGGCTTAACTAAAAAGAAAGGAAAAAGTGCTTGAAGTACATCTTCAGAATGAGGGCACCATTGAGAGTCACTCCAAGTTTTCCAGGATTGTGGTTGAAAAATTTAAAATTATCTCAAGTGACCTGGTAACACCTTCCTCTTAGGCCACTTTGTACTACCTTCTTTTGAGAATCAGGGCCTGCAACGGAGTTGAAATTTCATTAAACCCAGAGGTCTTAGACCACTTTAACAATGCTCTAGTGAAAAATTCAATCAAGAGGGCTACGTTTTAGTCTCTAAGGCAGCAAGACTTATGTCTTATTTGTTTTTCCTCATGAACTGCTGTACCTAGTGACAAGCACTTCCTGGAGCTCTGTGTATAACCATGTAAATTATAGATGTAGATTAATGATTACGAAGTCATAAATCTGGAAGGGAAGTAGCAAAAAAACAAAACAAAAGCTAATCTGCTTTCTCGAGTTTTCTTGAAGGAAAAATACATTTTTGACATCGTCTAGGGAGAAGAAATTTGGAACCTTCCTACGAAACCATTGTGCTGCCGTGGGATAAGACTATAGGATAAGTCAGTAGTATGAGGATTCAGGAGCACTAATTCATGTTTGTAGACTGAAATTTGTAAATTTGTCTACCTCCTTGAATTACTATAAATCTATTATAACCCCAAATAATTTTTTTGTGCTTAGATAAGAATAAAAATTATTATTTTACTTTCATTGTGACTTTGAAAATGTGTCTTGGAATGTAGCTTAAAATGAATAGTTCTTTCCTTTTTTTCATTGTACCTTGTTGTCATAATCTATATGACATTATGTTATTCATCCATTTAGTCATTTATCTACGGTATTAATCATTCTTTATTTGCTAGATTTGGCTCTGAAACAGGCCATGGGAAATACAAACATAAATTGTAATACATGGTGTCAAACACAATGTGTATTTCAGTAAAATATGAAGATACAGAATAGGAAGAAAATAACACTAAAGGACAAGAGTCACAGGATGTGAGATACAGACAAACAACTGGGGACTGTGTAGTCAAGTTCCCTCAGTTTGCAGATGAGGAAACCAAAGCCCAGAAGTTCCACTTGCTGAGGAGTATGTGGTTCATCGGGGGTTGTAACAACATTGATGTAAACTGCTAATCGAATGCTTAACTAATTCTGAAGACAATATCTCAAGATGGCTAATATTTTCCTTTCACCACTGAAAACTAAATTCATAAAGATGAAAAGACTCATCATCCAAATATCATACTGTTAGTAAGTGACAAGCCCGACTCTAAAACATGTCCTCTGACACTGCCCACTTTTATTAAATTTAGAGTATTTTCTAGCACGTAGGTCTGCAGCTTTTTTCTCTGTATGCCAATTCACCATAATGCACAGTATATAAACCTCGTCTAAACTTGTACCTTAAGATATGAGTGTAACAATGATTCAAATCTTAACCTATATGCAAAAAGTACTTCAAAAATTCTCATCACAATTATTCTAAAACTAATGAAAAAGTTTACGAAGTCAAATTTCCAGCAGATATTTGAGGCCAGGTCTGATTTTGTTTGAAAGCAGAGTAGCCAGGAAGAAATTATTAAGATAGTCAAGAACATCATCTTTCTCCATCAGTTTTTGGAAGATACTCTTCCTGTTTCGGAAAGTTGTAGAAGATAATTTTCTTGATTTTCTCAGTGTCACAACCAGCTGTTCTCTGGAATAACTAGTGTAGTTTCAGCTCATGAACAATATGACTCCTAGAGCTGACTATATCTTCCCTTTGCCAGGAAGCTGCAAATGTGACAGCCACCACCTGCATCAGCCAGACAGGGTGACATGCTGTGGCTTTCTTTGGCTGATTTTACAGGATCTTATTTTATTCATGAAACAATTTTTTAAAACTGCATCAGGGATATGTGAGTTTGAGTAGCCTTTAATCCTTTAGAGAATACCATGATGTATGAATAAATATTTTCTTGCTTTCTGTACTGTGTTTTTGTAAATTTATTTCTAAAACTTAACAAAATCTTAGTCGTGTAAAAGGGAAATGTTACAATGAATAAAGAATAGCATTAGTAAGCTGTTTAAATCCTGGAAGGCAAACCTAGAAATTTTTCCCTACTGATTCAGTCAACAGACTAATTGGTATAGACTGGGGGAAATTTCTCTGACAGAAAGACCCACATTCTGTCTAAGATGGAGCCTGTGGTGTGTCATGAGTAAGAACATGAACTTGGCATACTGCCTTTCATTCCCTGCTATGGTACTAACTGTGAGACTTTATGACAGTTCTTTATCTTGCTTCATACTCACTTTCACATCAGCAAAATGGGCTAATAATAGTACCTACTTACTTCAGATGCTGCTCAGAGGATGAAATAGGCATGAAATGATGCCTGACGTATGGTAAATCTCAGGACAGTCCATGTTAGCATCATTGTATCATTCATATCCCCTACTAGTCTGGTGTATGCTTAGAGATAAGGTAGTCGGCCAGCACCACACGCGCCGTTTGGGATGGACAGCTGGGCTGAATCGTGGTAGGTAGGAGCGCCCAGAAGTAAGATTCCCAAGAAGTGAAATGAGAACAGGAAAATAGTAGTAGGCAGGCATAAAGGTTATTCAAAATTTCGCCCTCCATTTGTTTCACAGGTTTGTCTGAGCCATATTATATATACAATCTTATTTGTGAATATTTTATATGGATGTTAATGATGCTAAAGGTGATTTTCTGAAAATTTGACTCTAGGGTATAGCAGTTAGGACAGCTTCAGACAAGAGTATGATATGCCCAGTTATATGGACACTATGTGCAATTATTTAAATAAGAGGGTGAGAAGTTGGTTTTTTTTCTCTTAGCATATATTGTCCAGAGACAGACAAGATATCTCCAGGACAGTTTGAGAGCTCATGCATCAGGATTCTAGACTTCTGCCCCTACGTTCTCTGAGACCCAAGGGAGGAAAGGCTCAAATGGGCTAGGACACCTCTAAATATCACATTATCAAACAACTGGATCAAAGAAGGTAGGAAGCAGGAGACAGTCCAGGGCAAAGAGTTCCGTTATTTCAATTCCCATATCATTTCCAGGAACCCACAAATACATCTCTTATATCTTAGTGTCCCAGCCTGACTACGTGCCCCCATCCCCTAACTAGGGAGAGGGCACATCGTCCCTGAGATCAGCAGGCTCTGCCTGATGTCTGAACGACACCGTATTTGTTATTATTTGATGATGATAGGTGTGAGTTGTTCCCTTGAGTCCAGCCCAATATATAAGCCAAGTGCTTAATGAATGACAACTGGATTATTTGCATTGGCTCTTTGCCTTAATGTAATTTCTTCAATAAAGGAATTGCTAGTATGCTCAGTCCTAGATGCAGGAATTTTAAAAATGAACCTCAATTACTGCTTTATAATTCAATGGATTTATATTATTTCCTGTAATATCTCCATTAAGTACTAACTTTCCTTAGGCCCAGAATTTCTGGTTCAGAACTGTAAGACTATGTAATTAGCTGGTGAGGGGAACTCCACACAATAAAATTTGAAAGAAGGGACCATTGATGTAAATGGGAGTTGTTCTGAACAGTAAAGTCATTTAGTTTCATTCCAAGAATAAATTCCTCAGCTCTATTAACCAATTACACGAGTTTTCTTACAAGGCTTTCTATATGAAGAAAATACTTTGGCAAATGTGCAGACTTCTAAAATTTAACGTTGTCTCCTGTGCAATGTAATTTTTGATTCCCAAATATTGCACGCTAATTGGTCAATATAGGTAACAGTATCAAAATTAGTGTTTATAATTTTCAAAGTTATATAAAATTGCCTCTCTTATTCTCCCTTTGCTTTCTCATCATTGTATCCAGACACCCACAAATATATTCTTGCCATGTCAATGGCATCTTTTCCTCCTCCTCTCTCTCTCCTCCTTCTCTTCCTCTTTTTTTTCCTTTGGTTTGAGAACCTCAAAAATCTTTTTCCATTTTTTCAAAGGAACATCTAATAAGTCAATAACTTAAATAATGCAACAATGCATGAAATAATTTGTTTTTACAGTGGGAACAACTGAGAAGCTAGTTTACGGCTGTGGAGGTACCTGAGCGTGCTGGCAAGCTAAGTACTGAGGGTAGTCAGAATAACAGAAAGGCTGGAGTAAAGAGAGAGAAGCCTCAGAAACTACAGTGAGTCTTCAGCTTCAGTGATTAAACCATGGAGTTTAAATAGGAAAGATGGAGTGTTGTAGGAATGCAGGGAACAATTAGTGACTATTTTCTCACATTGAGAACTGAAACTTAAGTTTGAATAGATTGCAACTATCTTTCTCACCTTTATTTCATTAATTCTTGCTCAGTCATCAAAACTCAGTTCAGTTTTATGGGCTCCAGAGTGCTTTATTTAATACCTGAATTCATGAATTTTACACTCTTTGGGATTGCTAGGCTCCCTCTAAATTCTTTTTTATTATAATTTACTATCTTAGACAATATGACAGTCCCTGTTTGTATGTGGAAGTAGTCCACTATTTTAAGGACATAGTCAATGCTCTGTTTAACGAAGCTAATACCATTTCACTGACTGAAGGTTTTAGGATGCCATAGAAATAATTTGGGCTTGAGAATTGAAAGGGCCCATTAAAATTCTTGTACTAAAAATCAACATGATTATAGGGGTATTTTATGAAATATTAATTTTTAAAAATGAGCAGTCCAAATTAGGAGAAGACAGGAGGACAAAAGGGGAAGCAGACACAATAAAAATAGCACAACAATTCTAGTGCTTTATATGTACATAATATTATTTTGTGAAAGACGCCTTATGTGTGATTCTTCTAAAGTCTAAGCATTGGGGGCCTGAGGATGAAGCTCAGATGTTGAGTGTTTGCCTAACATGTACAGGACCCTGCATTTGCTCATTGGCACCCAAAAATAAGAAATAAAATAAAATATAAACATCTAATTCTAAGTATATTAAATCTGAACTGATACTAGTGGTCTTTGATTAAGAATGAAGAAATTTAAAGAAGACAGGGACTTGACCAACACCATACAGAGAAAAAAGACAAGAATTAGAGCCATTTGAAGTCTACACTCAGAATTACTTTTGTTCAATAGTAAAGAAGTGGAGATGACTTTAGGTACTGACAGTGATTTGGAGGGAAAGGAAAATACCTGGAAAATTATAAAATTGATAAACTGGCAGGACTAGATTACTGGGTGCAGATAGAACATAAAGAAAGGAGCAAAGTCAGAGATACCACTAAGATTAAAATCCTGCCCATCCTGGTAAATGGTCTTCCGTTTAGCAGGCCTGAGGGAACAAGCTTGCTAAAGCTTCAGTCATTGCATGACGAAGATGTGAGCTTGCTGGATCGTGTACATGCACGGTTTCTTGAGTATTAGTAGCTTGTGGCATGAACATTGAAAATCTGTTTTTAGCACTTACTATGAATCTATATAGACAGAATCAAATATAATGATACTTCTAGCATGTCTTAAACAAACTGATTTTTAATAATTTTCTCATCTATTGTAGGTTATTTAAGAGCTCAGACAACTGATTTTTATTCTACCTTTTGTGTGTAGGACTGTAATAGAAAGCTGTTCTTCTACTCACAGTACTTTTTATACCACATATGTGGGTCTTTCTCTCCCTCCCCCCACCCCGGTCAAGGAAACAGGTAAAAGTCTTGAAGAGATGTTATGCATCTCATAGTTGAGAGAGGTGACTTGTGTGAGGTCACATGGCTGTATCAGGAACACAAATCAATATTAGACACAGGTATCTCAGAGAGGAGATTTTAGTATAGGAAAGTAGTTACATGTATTAGAAAGCCGAAAAAAGCCAAAGGGAAGGTTGAGAAGTAGCACAAATGTCAGAAACTTCAAGAAGCATCTGTCACACCCAAGGCTATGGGGAGACAAAAGGCATGCGGGTGGAACTTGGAGGAGGTGCTCTTGCGTGGTAGGTGCAGGCCTTCAAGTGGGGCTTGTGCATTGTGGCCAGCATGGTGCCTTTGAGGTGGGGAGGCTTGTAGCTCCCAGACTGCAATTCTAAGAGCCACTGTGTGGCTGGTACTTAGACACTGATAGGGGTGTGGTAGCCGGGGCAGTGCTGAAACATCTGGAGCCACATCTGTCCTCTGTAGCAGAGGGACACCTATAGGTATTCCCCACTTTCCAGTTTCCTGCTTTGCATCCTATAACAAAACCTACAGCAAGTTGACAAGGGAATGTAAAATGTGTGGGGCTCAGGCTCCAGCCCATGATTGCAGAGCAGAATACAGAAGAGATCTCAGGGCTCAGCTCAGCAGTCAGGAAGGAGCACTGTGGCCATGACAGGACTCCAGATCATAGTTGCCGGAATGAAGCTTTTCCAAATAAGTTAAAGAGAAAGATGGGAAGGAGAAGAAAATTTTAGTAAGGAAAACCTTTTATATAAATCACAGATTGAATTTTTTGGTGACTCTAACCACTGACTCTGCCCATACTTCTGAATAATGCATGTTTTTCATTATAACAGAAGCCCTAAAGCTAAATCTAAAACCTGATAGCTGATATATCTGACACAATGGGATGCTACTCAATATGAAAAGCCATAAGACACAAGACTGTTTTTTATCTCAAAGCTCAAGAAACTACCGGAGACCTGAGGCCTGTGTACCAATGTGGGAGACTGCAGAAGACAGAGGTGCCTCCTCACTGTCCTTCACACATTTCTCCCAAATTCACCAGCATCCTCTGTGGGTTTGTTTGTAATTTCTTATACATAATGGGCATCTGCATAATATTTGTTTTGTTGAAGTTTCTCCTGCTAAAAATATTTAGATATTTTCTGATACAGAACATTTTGTTACCAGTACTCATGAATAACAGGAAGTATGCTTAAAATGAAGAATAATGTCAATAAAAATAACCCAAAAGTACATATTGTATTTTCTTCTCAGGAAAACCCTATAATGTACTACTTACAGTGAATGAGAACTCGCTCCCTGGGTCATACCATCAAGTTTCCGATTCTATCTCTGACTGTGACTTTGCAAGCTGTGTGGCTAGATTAGTTATTTAATCTTGCTCTGAGTTACCTCGCCTGTAATAATAGTAATAGTAATAATAATAATAAATCAGAGTGTGACTGAGATTAAATTACATAATCCATGAAAAGTGCTGAGATACATAGAAATTACATGTGTAAAATAATCCTTAAATGAAGGTCAACTCAGATACTAGTCACCCCTAAACCCCCAAGAACAGCTTTGAAGTCAGGAGGGTTAGGAGTACCTCTCAAATCATTCAAGGACAGATCTCAGGGTTCTCAAATTGGACAGTACTACATTGTACAGTAAATGATGAGCTATACTACAAATGTGGTATAAATGATGAACTATAAAAAGACTCAAAAGAAGTGCTGAAAGCATATGTCTGAACAAGATCACATCACTATTTCTAGTAATACGTTTAAAACATGTAAGAGTCGCAGTGCTTATCCAGGAAATTAAAACACAAAGAATCTCTTTGATGATGAAAATTTTAGCTTCTTTTTTTTTTCTAGTTATTGAAATGTAGCACTCATTCACTAAGAGGAGTTTAGTATTTTTATGATTGAAAATCTAGCCCTAGGAAAAACTGGCTAGCACTGATTGCCCATTTTCTATATCTGGTAGACACTGTTATAAGTATAAGCTTTATTGTTTTACCTTTGATAGTTAGGAATAGTTCACTGTACAAATTAGGTAACTGAGATTCAAAGCAACTCAACTTGCCAAAGATCATAGAGGTACTAAATGCAGAGTGAGAATTAAAACCAGATTCCCATGTCTTCTGTTTGCTCTTAAATGGAAACTACACTGGTTCAGAAGAACAGGCAGTGTGTTGTTGGGGCCCCAACTTCTCCAACTATGTCATTTCCCTCTTCTGCCAAAACGTGCACAAACAAGCAATCATGTAGTCAGTCACACATCGATGTATATCACCTCTCCAATGAAGTATTAATTTTTTCTTGTAAATGAAGTGCAGGCCTTTCCCTCCTGTTAAAAGTATGTAAGGCATTAATGAGTTGAATAAACTCTTTTGTTTCTAAAATCTATCTGGGTATGAATTCAGTCCTTGAATATTTGAATCTCTAAACAGAAACAGGACTACTAGAATCTCTATATAAATGCTTTTGCACAAGACTGGCATCCAGGAGACATGTGATAAATATTATATTTCATGTCTTTTTCAGCTCTTATTTATTAAGTGAAAATGTGCAACATATCCTGGTCATTATAATGACAGTGTTCATTCATGAGACAAACATTTACTGAATTCTTGTTATTTGACAAGATTTTTCTAGACACTAAGGGATATATTTGTGAACAAAATAAAGTCCCTATTCTTGTAGAACTTGTTTGCCTATTAGGAAATAAAAGTCACTAAGCAAACAAACAAGAAATATGTGTTGGATTAAAGTACAGTTTATGAAATAAGACAACAGAGGATAACAGATACGGAACCATGCGAGTGGAGGACAAGTACCATTTGATATGGTAGGATGCTATTTTAGGTAGAGAAACCTGAAGACCTTGGACATCTAGGCAATGCATGTTTCAGGTCAGGAAAACAAGCAGAGCACAGATGCCAAGGCAGGAGAAAGATTGTGATGTGCAGGAGGCTAGAGTAGGAATGATGACGCGTGTGTTGGGTGTGGTGGTTCAAGTGGAGGTTCTGATAGGTATTATGAGAACTTTGAGTTTTATTCTGTTCAGGATGAAAGGCCAATGGAGGAGTTGAGGCAGAATAATAAAACAAAGGTTACCTGCTTTGTAGGATGATTCCAGTAGCTATGTTGATAATGGATGATGTAGTGCTGGAACGATTTGGACATATTTGCCAAAAAAAAAAAAAAAATCCTATATGATGTGGTATGGCACACACAAAAATCCCAGAAGTCTGGAATGTGAGGCAGGAGGATCACAAGTTTCAGCCTAACCTGAGCAATTTAAGAAGACTCTGTGAAAAAAATAAATAAATAAATAAAAGGCTGAGGATGTGACTCAGTGCAAGTGTCCTGGGTTCATTCCCCAGTATGGGAAAGGGATGGCGTAGGCAATCGAAGAGACTGTGTGAAGTGGTGGGTGAGAATTTGCAAGAAAGATAAGAGTCATGAGTAGCCTCAAATTCTTGACCCGAACAAGTGAAAGAACAGAGTTTAATTTACTCTAAAGGAAAAAAGTAGGGAGGAGCAGGTTTAGAGATTGTGAGTCACTTTTGGACAAATTAAAACTCTAATATTTATCAGATATTTAAATGTAACACTTGAAACACCATAATAATCTGCTCTCCATAAAGGTTTTCTATTTCAAATCAACAAGTATCATACTAAATGTTGAAATATTAAACACATTCTGGTTAACACAATGGGAATATGAATAGCAAATAGGTGGTTGGATTCATGAATTTGAGCAGGATTGAGGTCAGGGCTGAAGGCAAAAGTTTGGGAGTCATTAGCATATAGATGGAATTTAAGTCTGGGGACTGGACGAGACACTCCAGGGAAAGAGGATTGCTGTGAAAAAGAGGCCAGAGACAGACAGACATGCCAAAATGTAGCTGTCAGGACTTTCTGGTCCTCTATGCCCAGTGCTAATTAGGCAAAGCCAGATGGAAGGCAAAGATGGACCATGGCAGCCATGTTTCTCAACTTCCTACTCTTGAACAGCAGTACTGTTTTTGGATGAGTGCTAAAGAAGCAGAAGGAGGAATTAACGACAGCAATGAGGGTTTTATAAGCAGTTAAAACTGCTGAAAACTCACACTTTGTTTCTAATAGCCTACATCTACAAAAATACAAATGCTATTAATTTATCCAAATGCCAAAGAAAAAACAATATTCTTTAGAAAACATTGGAACATAAAGTACCGAGCTGATTTAATATATTTCAACACAAAGAGAAAAATGCAAAAAGGAAAACACTGAAGTACTACATTTCAGTGGGTTGAATGTTTTTAAACTAGAACGTTGCTGTTGCCTGAGATTATTGATGTGTATTGAAGATTTCTAAAAGGCTTGGTGAAATAAAACACTAACTCTGGCTTCCTGAGGTTTCACAACTCATTTAAGTGCTTTATAGGATATAAATTCATTTAATCATCACATAAATCATGTAAGGTAGAAACCATTATAAGATCCATTTTAAAGATGGGGAGAGTGAGGAGTACAGTTGAAGAAATCTGCTTAAATTTACACAATCATGATTAGAATTTAGCAATGAGGCCAGACATTTCTTAAGCTGTTCATACTAAGTCTTGTAATTAGAGACAATCTAGTTATCATCAGGATTAATAAAAACTTGTGTTATTACTATTGCTATTTAATGTTTTTATAAAAGTTTTCAAAAGCATTTAGACTATGAACTAGAAACAAAGGTACAAATGTAGAAGATATAGAATTATCACAATATGCACATGATGGGATGGTGTGTTATAAAAACTCCAATAATCTATTTCAAAGCTTTTAAAATTAATTTTAAAACTACTGCACAAAAACAAAGAACATTTATCTCACCACTGACAAAAGAGTAAATTTATTTAAAAAAGAAATCCCTTCAGAATATTGACAAGAACATAAGCTATCTGTAAAAAACTTAATATGGTATGTTTGAACCTATATAAATAAATTATGAAGTTTTAGTGAAATGTATAAAATAAAACAAGTAAATGAATATAGTGTGTTTTGAATAGAAAGACGATATTTACAAGATATAAATTTTTCTTAATATATATCATCGACACAATTACAACAAAAATCACTAATAGCAATAATCATGGATATACCTAGGTCTGATTATATTCACTGATTTTTCACTGATGTGTTCAACTTTGAGTATGTCTAATCACATTTTTCCTTTATGAGATACTGGATATTGCAAATGGCATTGCTGGGTGTCTAAGTTTTGTTTTTTCTAAGATTGAAGAGTGTTGGGTTTTGTTTTGGCAGGTTACTTATAGACTAGTTACTTAAGTTACTTATAGACTAGTTTAATCGTTTTAGGGGTTTATTTTTACATTTGTCAGGATGATTCCGGGCAGGCCTTTATTCTAGGCAGAGTCTTACCTTACACTGGAGTTGTGCTCCTGAGCTCTACTACATTCTTCAGTGGTCAGTCTTTGACAAGCCTGATCTATTTAACCCATGCATGCTCAGTGTAGTGTTCAGCAAAGAATCAAAAAGACCGCATGAAGATCTCTAGAGCTCCTTCCACATCCTTTCCAGAATTCTGCCCTATAGCCTCATCACCTCTCCATAATCTCTCATTTCTGTTTCTTCAACTCAGTGAGAACTTTGTCATCGCTTGAGATTTATTTTTCTGTGCTGCATCCTAAATATACCTTTAGGCAAAATGCTGAAATATATGTCTAACCTCTTTTTGTTCTCCTCTATCATGAATTATACCTGTTGTAAATCTGCAGGTTTCTTCATATATTTTGCCCCCAAGAGTTTTCTTGTTTAAAGGACTAGTTTTGTTTTTGTTTTTGTTTTTTTAACAGCACAAACTACATCAGAATCCCATTTCACTAAATTTTAGTAAGTAATTTCATGTATTAAACCTGCTTCAGTAAGACTCAGCTATAGCAGCCGTTTCCTATGGCATGTTTTGGGCTGTTATGTTATTTGATATCTATATGAATGAATGCAATAGAACCTTGAGAATTGGAATTTTGGATTTGTTATTTGATCTGCTTGGGTTTGAGAGAATGTTAGCATGGCACACAATGGAAAAACTGCTATTTTAATTATTTTATTGCAAGCATTATGTGTGATCACCTGGAATAAAAAGCCTATTGAAGGCAAGACTTGGGTAGCATTGCCATTTCTGCACTAGATCATTTTTGCTATATTTAGGTGTATGTGTTTAATAAGGTGGTTTAACTGTTTCTGAATACATTGGAACAAAAAGAGCTCAGGGTTTGATCTTGTTGGCTCAAGACACAGTGAGAAATGCAAAGAATATTGATGACTGCATTAAAATAATCTTTCATCTTTCATGGAGCTGTTGTAGCCAAATATTAAATGCAAAGGGAGTGGAGGCAGCAGCAGCACTGACAAGGGCAGGCGAAATGGAGAGAGACCCACCTAGAGTTCAGCAGAGTGCTAGAAAAATGAAAAGCAGACAGCAGGGAGGAAACTACATTTCTTCCTGTAACCTTCTGGCAGCTCAATACTATATGACATCAGAGAAAATGCCAAAGTCCTATGAAGGTCACCTCCCAGACAAATCATGTTACATGAACATAAAGAAGGAAAAGTACTCTTCTTTCTCCAAACTGGGAGTTGGAAGCTGGAGAAACTACTGCACATTTATTTGATAACATGTCATCTATTAGTTAGTCTGTGATTTGATTAATTAATTTATTCATTATTATTGAAAGCCTGTTTCAGGCTTTACAGAGCTTGGATGCTCTAAGAATATAAAGAGTCAGGGGCAGGATGCTGAATTCTGAGAAGTGTGGCATTTAGGGGCTTTATTCATTCGTCCACAAATTCTTCCAACCCATAAATATATTTAGTACCTACTATCTGCCAACGACTGATATAATATCTTTGATCCAAAACTTAAAAGATTCCTAACCTTTTAATTACTTAGTTTTAATTAGTTTACCTGACTTGTACCTCCTATATTTGCAAAATGGAGTTAATAATACCTAGTCAATGGATTTAGTAGTTATATAGACTCAATGTGCTTTGTAAGTACCTATTCCAAATCCCATATTAAGATGGCAGAACTTAATAAGTGGGACCTCTAAGTGTTCTTGTTTTGAGAATCTCATGACCTGGTGTTTTTTGTGGTTTTTTTTTTTTTTGGTGGGTTTTTTTGGTTTTTTTTTGTTGTTGTTGTTGTTTTGGTAGTGGGGGTTGAACCTAGGGCCGTCAAACTCAGCTACATCCCCAGCCCATTTTTATTTTTTTATTTTGAGACAACTTTTCACTATGTCTCTAAATTGCCTAAGCTGGACTTGAACTCACAATCTTCTTGCCTCAGCCTCCCAGAGTTCTGCGATTACAGGTGTACGCCACTCTGCCTGACTGGTGTGGTTGTTTTAACTCTGGTTGTATATTTGAAGTACCTCACATGCACTCTAGGAAATATCAAGGCCTATCTTCTAAGTCTGGTTTCCTGTAGAGTATATTACTTTTTATAAGTTGTCCAGTAAATGTGCATACAGTGTTGAGAACCATTAGTGCAATAGTGAGAGAGATTTGTGAATAAAATAATCTCAAAATAATATCATGAAAATTCTAAACCGGATTAAGCTAGACAGGCAGAGGGCTAGGAGAAGTAGCCTAAATGGAGGAGGTCTGATTCCTGTTATGATATAATAATGTAATAGTTAACTTTCTAGAGTTAATGGTTTGCAAGACAGCAGATTTAATACAGGACATTTACACATTACAACATTCACACACACAAGCCAAATGCAGAAAGAGTACAGAACGTCTGTCTGTGCACTAGAGACCCGAAAGACTCAAGGGCTGAAAGCTCGCGGCACTGTGTCATGCAAGTCGGTGTCTGCACTAAAAGGCTGAAGTAAATCTTATACTAGAACGAGGGTATGACACTCACAGCAGAGATGAAGGTCAGAGCTCCCCCAAAACGAACAGCGGCCAACCCTGATGGCAGCAAGTCCCAGAGCTCCTTCTGCGACGAGAACAGCTGAGTTCCCGTCAGGAGAACCAGCCCAACAGAGCTTCTGCTGGGAAACAGCCACCTCAGCCTTCTGCTCCTATTCTCCTTTACGCTGTGTCGGCAACAATTCTCAGGTGGATCTCCTATGCCCAAAAACCACACCAACTCACTCCAGCTGGGCCTTCCTGCTCAAGTGGACCACAAGAAGAAGTCCACCACAGATACAAAGATCATCATCACAGGAAACACCAAATGTGTGCTTTGTCCGGGATGGGACAGAACAGTGGCCAAGGAGACATCTAGTAGGGGTGGCACAGAGACAGAAGTCCTGAGACTTTTAAAAAATCTCCTGAATATTAAAGGAGGTCTACAAGATTGTATTTAGATACAAAATTTTAAGGGGACGAGTCCCTGATATTCAAAGCAAAGGTTAAAGTGAATTTAAAACATTTTATAAAAATACCTGCAATGTTATATTCAAATACCTTCAAATTTTAAAATTTCATTTTAATTCTTTCATGTATTGAGTTCATAAACAACCTCTTTAGGAAATACTACAGTATTTAAAAAAATTTCCTAAAGTCAGTCATATTAAGAACATGTGGGTAAAATAGTTCTTTTACAGTACAGCTGTTTTTAATCATGGAGATTAGCTCTCAGTTATAAATGAGGCCTGACTCATGTGCCTTTAATGCCATGATACCATAAAAATAGCTTTTAATGGGAAGTTGTCTTCTAGAGTTCAGTTCTCCTTCACAGCCCATCTGTTTCATTAGACGGATGTAAAATAGCTACATTTAACTTTAGGTATGGATTTAACAGGATTTTTTTTTATCTTTTAATTCTTAAAAATTGGAGAAAATCTCAAAAAGATAAAAAGGATCATGCAAAAAAAGTTGAAGGAGTGTAAAGAAAGGAGGGAAAAAAGAATTGAGATGTTTCACATGTGCATGTACAAGTTCCCCTCAATGAATGTAATCATTACGTACTGCAAATACATACTAATAAAAATAAAAATAAAGTAGCAGAAATAGACATTAAGAAGCAATAACAGATACGTTCAAATGCCAAAAGGAAATATGAGCATGATGAGGAAGGAGATTAAGATATAAAAAAAGACCCAAATGAACTTTTTGTAGATGAATAAAATATATTTATGGACATGAACATTAGGAAGGGTAAAAAGAGTAGGATACTGTAGAAGAAAAGATTAGTGATCTTGGAAACAGCAATAGAATCAGGGTAAGCTGAAGGAAAAAAGAGAAAGAGAATGAAAATATCAGCCAACTGTTAGAGATCTGTGGTACGATATTTAAAAATCATAACATAACTGCTTGGAATCCTATAAAGTGTGGAAAAAATATATATGGGCAAGATTGGTAAAATTTTTAACTCAAAGATCTAAGAAACTCAGTAAACCCAAGCAGCAAAAACACAATGAAAACCACACCAGAGCACAGCATAGCGTAATCAAATTATTAAACAACACAAAAAGAATGAAAATTGCCTGAGGACACAGACAAAACTAATCATACAATTGTAATTGAAAAGTCGAAAGCAAGAACACAGTGGAACAATATCCTACAGTTGTGTGAAGAAAAATCTGTTAACCTAGAAATCTGTACTTGGGAAAACTAATCATAAAATACAAACTTTTCCAGACAATCAAAAAGTGAGAAAATTTGAAGCCAACAGATATACATTAAAAAATTATTAAATGAAATCCTTACTCAGAGGAGAAATAATTCCAGATGGATACTTGAAACTACACAGTAGAATAAAGAACATTGGAAATTGTAAATATGTGGGTAACTAAAATACATTCATTCTTATTTTTAAAGTTTCTTTAAAATACAATTGACTATTTAAAGCAAAAATAATAGCATGCACATTGAGTTTTAAAAACTGTATGTCAATAAAGACAAAGAATATTGGAAAATGGAAGCATGCTGTGTAAGACTTTTGCATCACTCCGAAGTGTTACGTTATTTGGAGTAGACTGCATAAGCACAGATTCATATTGTAAAGCTCAAGGCAATGGGGTGACCTCTAAATGGGAAGGGGGAGAGAGAGAAAAAAGGAGGAAGAAGGAGGGAAGGGAAGTAGGGAGGGAGGGAGAGACAGAGAAACAGAGAGACAGAGAGACAATTGAGAAAGAGAAAGAATATTAATATTGGAGAAAAAAGTAGAATACTGCAAGCCCTCAATCCAAAAGAAAGCAGAAAAAGAAGAAAACAAGACCAGACAAGCAAAACAAATTGGAAAGAAATAACAAGAAGATATATTTAAGCTCTGGAATATTAAAGAGTTCCATTAAATACAACTGAATTATACACTAAAACTGAAAGGAAGAGATTGTCATACTGGAAAAAGATAAGACTCAATTATAAGTGGCACAAAGGAAGTATATTTTTAATATGAAGATACAAATGGGTTACATAGACACAAATAGCTTGAAATGAAGAAGAAATATACAATGCAAACATAAATCAAATGACAACTGAAGTGATTTAATACACATCACACAAAGTAGATTCCAGAATAAGAAATAGTAGCACTGGTTATTGAATTATTTAAAATGTTGATATAACTATATTGGGAGGAGGAAGAGAAAATATAAGGGGATGGATGAGGAGTGTCTCACATCATAACAGGAAGTTAGTAAATACTGACGTAAGTAAATGTAAAAAAGTATTTTTATTTTATGTAATTTAAAAGTATGAAGGTAGTTACCTTTGAGAAACTTTTTCATCATCTTAGTGCCATCTGATTTTTCAATTATATGCATGCATTACATTGTAACAATAGGAGAGGAGAGGAAATAAAATGGAAAAGGATAAGCAGCGTAAGCATGAAAGTCACAGTCTTATCAGAATGCACCATTTTTAGTCATTAAAATATACTGCTGTAATATAAACTTCATCATTTTCTGTGGGGAAGATCTATCATGGGAGAGTCACACAGGCATCTCTCTATATAACAAGGGGATTTGCAATTACAAAATTGTCACCATAGAGTAGTGAAGTGTGGGAATCTTCAGAACTCTAGGAAAATGTTTCCTTTGTTTTATCAGAAATGTAAGAGTTTTTTTTTTTTAATTAACATTACCTTTACACTAGTCTTTGAGTGACAATTTCTTTTTTCTGCATTCCAGTTCTGGATTTTGATAACCATGAATGAAAATCTGGAGGCCACACTCTCATGCAAGAAGCTGGGTGAGAAATCACAGAGACCACTTTTAAGGAAGTGACCAGGTTGGAAATTTGATCTTATGTTGCCATTTCAAAGGTTATATATTCCAGACATGGGACTATTGTGGGATGAAACCTTGAAAACAGTGAGGTGATACTTTGGCTCACCACATAGAAAAGAGCTCCACGACCCTATCGGGCTTCTGTGCTCAGTGTGGGGCACAGACCAGCAGCCTTACCACCCATGACAGGTGAGGCAGCTGGAAATTCGGAATCTCGTTATTAGTCCTACTGAACCCAAATTCTCTTGAGTTAGAATGTACATCTGAGCAGATGCTGAGGTCATTTACATTTTAAAATTTGAGAAGCAGTGCTCTAAAAACCAGGTCGCAGACACACACGGGCTGATAAGAGCTGTGTCAGCAAGGACTCAAAGACCAAGCCGGAAGGGTGTGATCTCCAGGTGCCAACTGGCAGGATAGCAGAGGCAGATGAACACAGACGGGAACTGCATTACGCTGCATAAGGGACCTGCAGAAAACGGGGCCTACCAAAGTCAGATACCAGTTGCTGGGAAAAAGAAGGAATTTTCAGATTGAGAAATTCTAACTTTGGGACTTGTATTGAGTTTCTACATCATGTCCCCAACTCAACTCAAAACTAGATGATCCAATCGAAAGCTGCTTACAACATGGCTGGAATTGGGAAAACTACGATTAAAGAAGGTACAGCTGGTGAGAAATTCTTCACCTTTTCCCGAAATATTGTTCAGAAACACCTTTTCTGTATTTGAATAAAGGAGGAAGACAGCACCTAGTTAACCCTAAAATATTAAGGAAAAATTTTAAAATTCATAAAACCTAATAACTATTTCTTTCATCCTTCATTTACTAAAACTACACTCTCACTAAACAGAACTACAAAGCAGGTCACACACCTTTACTGTCTGCAGACAGATTTACTAATCAGAATTCTTTGAAATGTTAAAGGCTAATTTTAGTGGTTCCTAATAAGATGTAAATCATATTAGCATTTTGTTTTCCAAAAATCATGAAGTTTCTTATCTCCTGGAATATCATGTGAAACAGGAAGGGCCTTGTTATAGTTTGTGTCTAGATGTCCCCCCAAAGCCTCATGTGGTAAGAGATAGCTGGATCTAGAGTGTGTGATTACTAAATTGATCCATTGATCGGTTTGGCATTGTTCTGCTAGGATCAAGGATGTTAGCCTGAGATTGGGGGGTGGGAGTGTGGGCTGCCCTGGGGGCAGGTAGCCTAGATAGATACAGGAAGAAGCTTAACTAGCTGCTTGTTTGCATTGCTGATTTGCATACATTCCTTGCATTTTCCTCACTTTACTTCGCGGCCGGCCAGCTGCCGGTCTGCACGCCGGCCCGCCATGCCTCGGACCCAGCGGACTATAGACTGAAACCTCTGCAGACTGTGAGCTAATAAACCTTTCTTCCCCTAACTTTGGGTGTCGAGTATTCTGTCCCAACAACGAGAGAAAAGTAACTAAAACAGGCCTCAAGTGCAAACTCCCATAAAAAAGCAAATGTAGTGTGTGTGTTGGAACATTCTTGCCCTGTGTTGACACCAAAATGATACTTTACTTACCTAATCAAAACATTCATTCCCAGACTATATATGTAATTGACTAAACCATAGAGATTTCCCTGCAAGTTACCCTTTCATTACTGAACAGTGTGTTCAATAATTTCACTAAGTATTTGCTTAATGAGATTATGAGTTTAGCTTAGGTAAATAAGTCACTGACAAAATCACTTACAGGAGGGTGATTTTTATAATCAACTAAACTATAACTATCTTCATTAAGTTGTTCCAGAATTATTCACCAGGTAAGTTATACATATAATATGAATAGGAAAAAAAGACATTCATGCACGTTTAGTAACATTTCTAAATGGGGGATTTTCCTCTTTTCTCCTTTTCACTTGGGTATCTGTTTCCATCTCTTAATGCTAACCCATTTATCTGCACTGTTTGGGGTCAGGGAAGGGAAAATTATTTGGATACAACAGAAAATGGTGCTTTCTACAAATACCATTTGTAGTAATGGTGGGATAATTATCAGTTGAAATATCTCAAAATGTTCATATTTTATGTTCTAGTTCTTTTGAAAAATTGGAGTTAGATAAGACACTTACCCAAGTTCTTTTTTTCTGGAATATAGTTGTTGGATTCTAAAGTTTTCTAAAGCCTCGCTCTCACCGTGCATAGCTTGTTCTCTTCCTTTCAACAGACCCTGAGGGTAAACATTTCTTGCAGTTTCTGGGAAATGGATTGGGTCCTGGATTTCTCAATGACAACCATAAAACTCAAGAAGCAAGACACATTACTCACATACAGATTGTGGAAGGCGCCATGTTCTACTTCCATTCCTTTGAACAACTTGGTGCTATTCCTAAAAGTTGAGTCACAGCTGGAAAATGGAGCCTGGTAAATGGAGAATATTTTAATGATGGTATAATGAACAAGGAAATGTGAAAGAGGAGAAAGGTATAAATGCTGCTAGCAGACATTTGGGTTAGCATCTGGCCCATGTGAAAGACTAGTCGTGACAGAATTTTTCTTACTTTTTTATTTGCTTCAAATTATGTTAGCGTTGTTAAACAAGGGATGAACAAAATATACGCTGAATGTTTAAATATTATAAGAAATTATTACAACCCAGAGTAAAAATAAAGAGAAAAAAAGATGTAGATAATAGGAAGTAGGGAAATAGATCATCTTCAGAGGGGAAGGGGAGCAAGAGATGGAGGGAGGGAGAAAGGAGGAAAGGGATAAGGAATTTTTAAAAAGGAATGGAGATATGTTGTATACATGCACCAATGCCACACAAGGAATGTAAACATTTTGTATTGCAAACATGTACAAAAAAGAGAATTAAGATGTGTTATGTTATGTATGTGAATCAACTTCCTGCAAGAAATGTATACATTATATACTACACACATGTACTAATAAACTAAAATAAAAAATTATTACAGTACAGGATGCATTTTAATTTACTCTCCTCAATATATCTCCCATCATTTCAAACATACTTATGTTACTCTTCTTGCCACTTTCTGAAGCAGATCTGGAAGTCCCTTTCCTAATATCTCCATGAGGTATCATCAAAACTATCATGCTGCAAAGTGCCATCTAACAGAAAAGCAGGCTCATTAAAAACATAACTGCATGTCCTCATCCATCTTATTCTTTGGATCTGGAACTAGAAACGTGCAACTTCTGGCTGTGCCTCAAAGTCAAAACAGCAATGAAATGTAAGCATTTTGAATTGATTCAGGACTTCACAAACCACAATAGCACAACTGAAGACACTCACAAAAGAGAACTTCTAGAACTGCTTCAGAAAAATAGCAAGAGATGAGTATGCTTCAACTGAGGGGGAGTACTTTTCAATTACAATTCATAGACTCTATCTTATATTATACTTCAATACAATAAAATAATACTTATGTAAACTAAAGCAAAAATCTGGACCAGCATTAAGGACCCAGTGGGTCTTAAACCGCAACACAATGGCCTGTCATTTGCTTGTACTTGACTGCTGTGCAAAGAAATGTCACAGAATTTGCACATCAGCACAAAGAATACAAATACTCATCAAGGAGGCATAGAGAAATCTGTTACCCCAGATTGGTCTTATCTAGAGCATTACTGGGTGGAGAGCTGATAGAGTACCGTGGGATGACCTTATAGCTCTGTCTATGGTAATTGATGTTACTCCACCAGAGAGAATATCAGTTAAGGAAGATTTACAGATGCATAAAAAGGGCAAAAAAATTGAATTCTTTAGATATCCTACACATGTTTCATGACTGGTATAAATTATAAAAAGAGATTATTTAAAGCCCTATGCAGATTAAACTCTTTGATCTAGGAGAAAACAGCAGGTTTTTTTGGAATGAGAATGACTCCTTTGGTTGGGAAAAATGCCTAAAACACAGTGCACTACTTCCAAGGACTTAGTCTAAATGAGATTGTTTTAGACAACTAAAAACTAAATAGTTCTACATCACAATATAGAAGAAATGTTAATTTCCAGAAGTTGGACAATCAAGGTTGGGTCTTGTCTACCAAGAGAGGAGGCAAAACGGCAACCAGCAAGGTCTCAAACAGAAGGATGATCACAGACTAATCTTAGAAGGAATGTTCGTGGGTGTTCAGTACTGTGAATATGAATCAATGTCTCTTTTGGAGCATAATCACAGCTTCCATGTGATCTCTTAACCTTCAGGGAAACCTTAATCTTGGTCACACAGGGCAGATAAATGCTTCGGAATGATAGGGGGAAAGTGGCTAGGACAACTAGAGAGGAAAAATTAGTCAAGAGAAGCAAACTGGTAGTGAGTATTCACAGAAGCAGGAATTCATAATAAATCCTGGGATTCTCTTTAGATTCTGGGACAGGCACGGACTGTGCACAAGGAATGAAATGAGGCTAAAACTACTTTATCTGCACATTACAGGAAAAAGTGGCTCAGAGGACTGAAGTTTGAGGCCATCTATCCAGGCAGTAGATAATTAAGCAACCCAAACTTATGAGATAGGGCTGCGCTCAAAATATGGATGCTTTGGTGAATCATGTAAGCTGGGATTTTTTTTTTTTTGAGGGGATGATAAATAGACATTTGGTATTAAGCTCTGATAAAGTCCCACTGGGTGGTATTTTAGAGATACATCACCATGATGGCAACAAAGCCTTTCCACTAGGATTAAGTTTAGGCTTATCTGTAAATTCATTTTTTCCCCAACCAAGTTATTGCTTAAGTGTCCAGATCCCTTAAAATAGCTTTCCTAAGATCATTCAGCTATAGATGGTGGGAAACTAGGACTCCTCATTCTCTCCTCTACTACTTTCTTTTAACTAAATATGCTCCTGTACTTAAAGCATCTTACTTTGAAACATTTACAGTATCTCGAAATGACACCCATGGATTATTATGTCATATATATGTGTCTCTATATGAATACATATGTGTAGAATATCTACATTTGTCTTGTTAATTGACCAGCTTGCTAAGACAGACACTGGGATTGCAAAGATTAAGAGGACGCAGTCGCTATTTTTAAGATAGATGTAGTGTAATCATCTTAGCGAAAACAGAGTGATAAGCCAACAGAGCAAAACATTTCCATTGTGTGTCACAGTGAAGGTTTCTAAAGTAAAACAAACAAACAAACAAACAAACAAACAAACATACGTAACTCGGAAAATTAGGAGTGGTTGAAGACAGAGAATAATGAGGAATAAACTCTACACCAGCACATTTTTTTAAATGAATCTCTTTGGTATACATAGTATTTTAGTTTTGCCTGATCCATTGGATCTTATGAAAATATGCACTGGAAGAAATCCAGTTTCTTTAGGCATTTATAATAAGTCTTTAAATTAACAGTGGTATCTTAAAATAGAGACTTCAAATTCCCTTTCATATGTTCTGGACATTCACTGCTCTTAGAGTTTAGGCCAAACCCCAAATTAGCTTTTAGCCTATGCTTTTAGGATTCAACTTATAAAATTAAAAAAAAAAAGAAAAAGGAAAGAACACAAGTTGAAAGTTAATAAGATTTCAACATACTAGCCCACAGGGAAAAAGAATTTTGATTTTAGAGACAGTAAAAAAGAAATATTCTTGATCCTTAGGGATTCCAAAATTAATCTGACCAATTTCTCAAAATAAATTAACATAGATGACATTTTAAGGGCTGGATGACAGACAGCCTCAACTAACTGATTATTTTGGTTATCTTACAGACCATAAAAAATTGATTTATTTCCTTGGTTATAGTTTATCGAAAAGATAATTACAAAGTTTCACTTATTCTTGCTATAGTCTAGTAGTATTAACACATCGATTTTTGTTCTCAAATATACATCTATCATTAGCTACCAATTGTAAAAAAAGTCTTTGTTTTTTCAAAATCAGGATAATTGACTTGAAATATATTTCATTATTAAGCTAAGTTGTAAAATTATTTCAAGTGAATCTGAAATTTATTTTTATTTATAGAAATAAGCCAAAACATAGTAAAATTGAGCAATAATATGTCAGCTACTTCAACATAATACTACAAGCCACTTTTTTCAGTAAAGGACCAAATATTAAATATAATCACAAAACATTTCAACACCTTTTCAAAATTGGAGTCATACAATCAACCCAGGAAAACACAGTGAAATTCTTCTACATAGCCTGATAAGGTGGAAGACAGAGAACATTTGAGAAACACTTTCAAAAATGGAATACTAAATATACAACATCAAATTCTTAGTAAATTTGTTGTATTAATGAATTAAAGCATCATAGAGTAAGTCAGAAATCTTGTGATATAAAAACAACTATCTTTGTGTGTGGAAAGGTGGTAATTCTGATATCAGATTTATCCTTAAATTTCTTTTTTTTATTTGGTTCATTTTATCCTGGAACACAAAAATATTTAATTCACCCTAATACTTTGTTTTTATTTTAGTTAGAACATAAGTCAACATAAAATATATATTTGTATGAATGTAAAAGGGGAGCGAGAGGTGTAGCTCAGTGGTAGTGTCTGCCTCATACTTGTGAGACCTTCAGTTCCGTCCCCAGCACTACCAAAAAACAACAGCAACAAAAACCCCAACAAAATCCAAGCCAAAACAACACAAAAAACATTTAATTTTTAGCTACAATATAATAATGTTTTGATGCTAATATACTGAAAATCACAAATATATTTTTAGTCATGATAATTTAGTGTTCCTAAAAACTGGATCAGAACAATGTGCTTTAAAGGCCTATGTTTAGAATAGAACCACAAATTGTGATTCAACACATCTAGGTTGTCTTGGGAACTAGCTTTCAACTGAATAGTCTTTGAATTTTCACTCAAATTGGTTAAGGTCAGATTCTAATCAAGAAATGTTACATAATATTTGTTGTCTTCTGTTACTCATGATTCCAAGTATTACACCAAGTGGCACTGACATGGCCAGATAGAGGAGGAAGGCAGGGATATAGGGCTGTTCTGGACTCCCAGGATGCACCGCTGATGGCTTGCCCCAGACTTATGCTAATGACAGCTTTTGCCTCCAGTGTGATAATCTACAATGCCCCAATTTATGAAGGTTAATATAAGCCACATCTCTGATATTTGGAGTGAAGGATTTGGCTTGGTTTCACCCTAGATGACATCTATGTTTTAGGTTGCGTCAAGCTGTGAGACCATAATTTTGAACTCTAAGTGCCTAATAAGTTACAAAATTATACATCTCAAGGTCTGAAAACATAAAATTTTACTTAATTGGATCACTTTACATATGCAGTAACAGGTGAAAGTTGCATTTTTTAATCACCAGTGGCTTTCTATTCTGGGAACTGTAGTAAGTGTAGGAGAATTTCGCATGTTGTAGAGACTACTTGATATATTTTTTTTCCTCTTTAAAACCACACCTTTCACTGAATCATGGTGTAAGCCTTTCTTGAAGGTGATAGTAATTCTGTATGTTGACTTGACCAGTGCATAAATGACCCAAGAATTGCACTAATTTTCTCTGTACTTTTGTTCTAAGTGAACTTTCAAAACAAAAAGCAATGTAATTTTACACTTTAAAAATACATGCTCGCAAGTTACCCCCACTAAACATTTATATGTGCTTTAAAATGTTTCTTTTTCATTATCAGTTAATACTTATCAAATACCCAATGGACCAGCTTCTCCTTACTGGTGGATTTTCTGTCATTTGCATTTCTGGTACTCACCTAAACACATTAGTATTGTGTACTTGCAGGATCTTCCCACAGATAGCCCTACAAAATAAAATAAAATGGTACAACATATCCACTCTTGACCATGAGTCTTCATTTGGCATAACTCAGGTCTTGCCTTTGGTCAAGAAAAGGAAAACCTTTCTTCACAGAACACATCCTCCTCATTACCTACAGTTTCCTTTCTTCTGAAATAGGCAAGACTCTTCCAATTTGGAATGTAGTTTGGAGTTATTTGAATGCCATTTGTGTATATATAACATTAAGAAGATTTAGCACTAGATGTAAGAAGTTTCTCTGCCTAACTCCCCAGAGAATAAGGCTACATATTTGACTGCTACAAAAATAGTAGCCAGATCTTCTTGAGTCTTCCCAACCTATTTCCTACTCTCTCATCTCCTGATGCAGGTAAAAGAAGAAAAGACAGTTGGGTAGTTTGACATTCTACTTGAGAGATGCTCCCAGAAATAAGGTCAAATGGAATTGATTCCCTTGGGGATACATGCCAATATTTTGAAACTGTATACACACAAAAACAAAACATTACTTTGAAAATGGATTTAGAAAAAGTGGGCCCATCTTTGTTCCAATACAAGTCTTTAGTTTTTAAATGATCAAAGAGAAATTCTCAAAAAGGTTGACCATCTTACAGAGGCTGTGTTACAGCTCTGCTGCTCTAACTCAAATAAAGAAATGATTCGTTTAGTTGATGACTTACATGGAACAGTGCCCTTTAAGAAACATACTTGTAAGTTTTATTCAATGTGACTTGTTTGTTTGGGGTGCTGAAAATTGAACCCAGAGTCTCAGGGGTGCCAGGCAGGTGCTCATCACTGAGCTGTATCCCCAGCTCTATTTGTTATTTTTAGAAAGAAGAACTCTGAAACCTACAGGGTCACTTTCTACAGAACATTTGGAAATATTTCGTAGGCTTATCGACCTAGGGGGTCTAAGGGCTGAGAAGTTGGAAAGGCAGGAGAACAAAAAGGAGTGAAGCTTACGGTTCCAGGTTATTTCAGTGCTGTTCAGTCCACATCCTCTTATCTACAAAGTTAAAAAAAAAAAAAGAAGCCCTATAATACTATAGAAGTAACTATTCCTTCCTCTAAGAGACTCAAGATATTTATCCTGAAATTGTATGATTTCTAAGAAGGAGCCAGACAAAATATCTAGACAAAACCCAACAAGTTCCATTAACAAACAAACAAACAAAAAAATTATATCAACTGCTCAGGAGTGTTGTAATTTATCTGTTTAGAAATGAAAGCAACTCATGTTCTTGGTTGGCTTTGGTTTACCTGTATTCGAAGAAAAACAGGTTCTATATACTGGAAAACTTCAGTCGGGCAAGCTAAGTCAGGCTGAGTGGCCACTGGCAATGCTTTTCATGGATTCAGCAGATCTATATTTAAATTTCAAGATTTTATTTCGCAGACATGACATCAACCACTTTCGGTTGGTAAAAAATAAGTGAGAAAAAAGTCTGTGCAATTCTGGAGATCTCAGGAATATAGTGAAAGCAACTGTTCATACATATTCCATTTTACAGTTTATGAGGCTCTTTTCACTCATTTAATTTCATTTGGTCCTCACAACAACCCCATGAGGTGAGTGCTACCAACATCATTATACAGCCAAGGAAACGGAGGCTTTATGTGTTTTTAAGTAGCTTGTCCAAAGTCATGCATTTAGTAATGATGGAACTCACACTAGGTACAGGGTGAGTCTTTCTCCATCTGTCTTCCTGCCCTTGACTCCTATTCTATTCCGAAACCATGAGGTGGAAGGGAGATTGGAAGAATCTCCTAATTAAACATGGAAGAGGGCATTTTATATTCTGTGTCACTCTTAAGAAGACTCTGTCATCCAAAAAGGTGGATTCACAAAACACGAAGAGAATGATCACATTACTATCCAGCATCACACGGGACATCATATAACATGGTAAAATAATTTACAATGTCCAGGATAAGTCTTCAGACTACCTTAGGTAATCTTTTCTACTTTTCGGTAAAATTTGGCACTCCTCAAAAATTGTGACTTTAAAACAATCTTGCAGTGCGAGGAAAAACATACTATTGGCCTGACTACAACATTTCGGAGCCCCTACACAGTGAGGAACCTAAAGGACGACACTGCTAATTATCTCTGAAATTCAGGGTGAATTATTACTTCTAAGATAACTTTTTTTCACTCTGTTCCTACCTCTCGAAGGCACCATTCTCTAGGTCACCATTTGGTGCTTCATTTTGTGATGCATACACTGATTTTAATGGATGGAAACACAATTACTCAGAAGTCTCCTCTAAATGATGAGCTCCCTTTGTTCAGAAAACCAGTCAAGCTTGTCTTATGTTAGAAACAAAAATAAACCGAAAGAACATAAAGTCAGAGTAGGTATGATTTTTCCTTTAGAAACACAACTCCCGTTATATTTCTGGGAATCAGGCCTACACAATTTAGTGAGGCGTGTTTTCATTAACATTCTGTATAAAATAATTCACACTATTTGGTCATAGCAATGTGGAAAATGCAACTAGAAACAAAGTCTTGTACAAAATGAGTTGAATTATGTTTATCTCATATGAGTTCATTCGTTCTCATGATTTCTAGCTGGATTCAGCTAATGGACCAAAAGTCAATCACCAGAGTCAGGCTGCATGAACCTGGGTCAGGTGGAAACAGGAATGAATCTGATAGACTTGAAAGATCTAGGTGAGTCCTTCCACATACCCATGCTGTTTGTTGGGCTTCGGTTGTTGGAGTAAGAAGTCTGTCTTCTGCTCACACTGTCGGTATCCTCTTTGTTGAATTTTTGCTTCATGCTTTGGCAGCATGGGAAGCTTTGGACACAGTCTTGCAGGAGGTGGCCACTAAAAAACATGTATATCCAGGGATTGCAGCAACTGTTCAAGGAAGCCAGTAATGCAGTGATGGTGGTAGAAGGGTTTTCTGAATCTATGTAAAAAGTTATAAAGAAAATTATTTAATAGTCAGAACAAGAAATTGAGCACTGTATAAACTCATTTTTCTAGTGACTAAAGCGGAAAAAAGTTATAGGTTAGTACAGAAAATGATCTTGTTTATTAGTCAGGAAAACTGGTGGTATTTAGAAATTGCTTGATTGTAAAATATTTTTGTAAACAAAATGCCTTAAAATTAATGCAAATGTTTTAAAATATTTAAATAGGATGAGAAGAAATTCCAAGAAGCAAATCTATAAAATAGTTTATTTGAAAAAAATCTCTGTGTACTTTAGACTAATCTGAGCATGGGCTAATAGACATGGAATTACAGAGTGGCTAAAATTTTGATGAAATTTCAAGAGTCTATAACCATATATACAAAATTATTTTCATCCTAATACCTCAAGGAAAGGTATAGCATCATGGACCATGTTTAGTAGTTTTAAACATTGAACATTTTTTAAATATGCAAAGTTGCTTTGTATGGCTAACTAGAAATTTGGTGTGATTTTAAAAGAAAATCATCTTTGTGTTTCATACAATTATATGAAGGACAGCTGGATGAAGAAATTTCAACAAAATTCTGAAACATTTTTTTGTTAACTGGTACTGGCAAGTTACATAAATAATACAAATTTTCAAAATGGAACTATTGCACTGATCATGCACTTTTTCTAAAAATAAGAATAATGAGCAAGCACTGACTTTCCCTTGATTAATGTACATAAATTTGGGTCTTTTCACCCTTGTTATGTGAAAATGAATTATGGATTAGCAAATATTTTGTGGTAGATGTTGCTATTAAGAGTGATCATTATCCATGGCGATTGTATTAAAAATAGAAATCATTTACATTTCTATCCACAAGTGCAAAAGCTTTCAGTAACTGTGTCTAATTCTTAATACAGTAATAATTTAGATGGTTTTTTTTAATTTGGCAACATTAGAGGCTTCTAAGATCAAACAAACAGGAAATGATAACTAATAATTGTACTTGTGTTGTATTTTTCCTTATTGACAATGTTGTTATAGCCTACAAGAATATTTATTTGTTTAAATTAAATTCACATTCAAGTGTTTTTATTTGCAAATAAAACTTAGAAACTATATCACATACACTCTGACCTCAATCCTAAAAAACATAAATGATGGCTTCTCCCAGAAATCTATATCCTGACTGTAGCCATTATCAGAAATATTTCTGTAGTATTTTTCATTGAAAAAGTTTATTTTTTTCTCCTTACAAAAACATTTTTCAAGATACAAAATTGAATAATGCTTTTTTGGATAAATTCCTGTGAAATCAGCCTTTTGATTTTGTGAAGGAATTAAAATCTAACAAGCTTGTTCTCTACACTTGCAAGATTTATATAGAGTGTGATTGCTCAAAGACTAATGAATTTGTCTAATATATTTAGTTTATCAATAACACTGATTTAAAATACCAGGGAAAAAGAAAGAAATTATTATGAGAATAAAAAACCGAGATTATAACGAGAAAGGCAATATAAGCTAAATGACAATTCCGAGTTCTTGACTTCTTAAGAATCTTTCTCCAGTTTGCTCCAGATTAAGATTTTCATCTTTATTCTTGATCTTGGGGAACCTCTTTAAAATGTTTGTATTAATTGTGATGTTTTTCTCAATCCAGTGAAAAGCAGTTACGACAGTAGAAAAACTTTCCTGAATCCAACAGACTTAAAGCAAGATATTCACACAGTAGTTAGGGATTTGGCAAAAGGTCATTCTGTTTTGTAGCCGGTGATGACTGTAGAGCGCAGTTTCTGGATTTGTGGTATTAGGATCGTCACTGTATGCTATAATTCTCGATTTTTGGGGTCTTATTGTAGAAATACTGAATTATTAAATCTGAGATTATGACCCCAGAAATTTGCATTTTTGATAGTTTTCCCCCATGATTCCAAGTTTAAGAGCTATTGCAAGAATACTATAAAAAGAAATACTGTGTGACTCGCAGCACCCCCCCTCCGGCCTCCTTTGTCCCAGCACCTACCGGTCCAGAGGAACTTCTCGTCCCACACCGACCACATCTGGACGATGATGAAAGGCGCCCAGCAGAGGATGTAAACCGTCACAATCACGAAAGTCATTTTCACCGTGCGGATCTTGGCGCGGGAAATAGTCTTCACGCTGCTGACAAACGACGCGACCAGGAGACCCTTATGGAAGGCCCCCGCCGCGCCCCCTGCGCCTCCTGATCCCCCTGAGCCCCCTGCACACTTGCCCTGGCGCGACGCGGTCTTTCCGCGGACGTTGCGCCAGATGTGGTAGCAGATGAAGCCGTAGCAGGTGCCCAAGATGACCACGGGTGCGACGAAGACGCAGCTCGTCATCCAGGTCACGTAGGCGCGGGTCCCCCAGGGCTGGATGAAGGTGGCCCAGCAGTCTTGGGCCTTGGTGACATTGTCCACTTCGATCATGGAGAAAATGAAGTACTGCGGCGTGCTCAGCGCGAAGCTCAGCACCCAAGAGGCGGCGATCATGAGGCGCGAGCGGCGCGCCGGCTGCTGCAGGGTCTTCAGCGGGTGGCACACGGCGATGTAGCGGTCGGCGGTCATGACGACCAGCATGTAGGCCGACGCGAACATGGCGAACACCTGCAGGTGCTTCACCACGCGGCACAGCCAGTCGGGCCCGCGGAAGCGGTAGGTGATGTCCCAGCACATCTGCGGTAACACCTGGAAGAAGGCGACAGCCAAGTCGGCCAGGCTGAGGTGCCGGATGAAGAGGTGCATGCGGGACGTCTTGCGTGGCGTGCGGTGCAGAGCTAGCAGCACGCTGCTATTGCCCAGCACCGCTACCACGAAAGTCACAGCGAGCACAGCGATCTCCACCTTGGCCAGCTCCTCGTTGCGCACGTCCCGCGGCGGGCCGTCGCCTTCTCCGGGCACATCTGCCTCGCTGCTACTGTTGACACCATCGGCAGCCGGAGGCCACCAACTGCTGGAGTTGCCCGCCGGCCGGGCGTCCGCGTTTCCGGAGAAGCGCATGCTGTTGGCTCAGCGTCTCTGAGTCCCTGGCGCGCGCGGGCCTCTCCCTTCCCGCTTTTGAGCACTTGGTGCTTTGCCCCTAGCGCGCTGTCCTTCCCCGAGCTCGGCCCCGCAAGGTCTCCTGCACGCCCCACCTGCCCACCGGGCAGCCCTCAGGCTGGTGCCCCGGTTCCCGACCTTGCTCTGCCTTTATCCAGGGCCACTGAAGCGCTGGAGGCGCGCTCCGAGCTTCTAAACGCACTGGGCTCGAACTCAATTTATGCGAGATTTGTTTCCGCGGAGCGCGCTCCTCTCGCCCCAGTGGCTGGAGACTCTCAAGCCCATTGGTCCCTCCTGCCTACGTGGGTAATTTGTCGTCTTTCCATCACTGCTGTGGGTTGGGGCTGGGACACTTGTGGATTCCTAGTCATAATAGGCGGGATCCCAGCGCTTTCCCACTCTTCCAAAAACTTGGAGAACGGGGCGTGCCGTGCCGTTTCTGGACTTATCACCCTTTCCTGAAGCCTCGTTCTCCAGTCACCTTAAACCCACGTGTGTTGTTAACAGCTGCGGTACCTGCGGTACCCAGAAACCCGCGTGTACGCACCCGCTCGGGCCCACGCGCCCGAATCTGGCGCGCGCTCTCTCTTGCTTTGCTGTGCGAGTTTACCCCTGGGAATTTAAACCAGCTAATTTTACTCCCGCGTCAAGTTTATTCCGGGAATTACGTCTCTCCGTGTCTCAATCCCCCTCGTGCCTCTCTGCAGCGCAGCAGCTGCGTGATTTCGCCTGCCGTTTGTTACCCTGCTTCGTTCGCGGACGGGAAGGACGCGCTCGCCGGTCCCAACGCAGCCCGCTCGGGTGCCGCGCCCCGATCTGCAGCGGGTGCGGCGCAGTTGTGGGAGTCCTCAGGTTTTCCAGCTTGTCTGTGGATCCTGGGGGTTTAGGGAGTTCTCTAGATTCCTGAAGTTTTCTCCGGGAAACCGATTCCCACGGCGAGGATGGCGGGAATTGGGCCGCAGAAGTCCGTGGAGACTTCGTCTGGTTATTTGGAGTCGTGCGGACTTTTCTTCCAGTGGACAAAGAACAGCTGCCGAGCAGCGTCCAGCGTCCAGGCAAGCAACCGCGTCCCGGGAACAGGTGCGGAAAACCTGCTGGCTCCTGCTCTCCGAGGTGAGGAAGAGATCTGGAGGCAGCAAAGAGGCGCTCAGGAGGGAGGAAAACACCTCTTACGTGTTAATCAGTTAGCCTGGGCTGCTGGGCCCTGCTGCTGGGCATCCTAGACGGAAATGCGTACTGACTCCATCACTCGGTTTAACTTTGGTGAAGGTAGGCTTCCAAAGGCAGCAGGGGGGAGCTGTTTTCAGGCTGTTACAAAGAAAGGGGGAAATTTTTTTATAGTTACTTACTATGTGAATACACGAACATGACTTTACTGGCCAGAACGTCTGTATCCTGGCCGTAGTATACATTTGATTGTCAAAAAAAAAAGTCACCATCTGTGAACCTAGACAGAAAATTCCAAAGATTTCGGGCAGTTTTGCTATAATTCTCCTTTGCTATCCAGTTCATGTATACAGAGTCCCAAGGGCTGACACATTAAAAGAGTACTGAACTGAACATCTGGAGTCCTGTTTCATTGTGGTCATATAAGCCTCTGTCTGTATATCTTGAAAACAGGAATACAGTAAAAGTATCTGTCACTCCTACTTACGAGGTTATTGGAATGATCAAGTGGGATAATGCTCTGTGTGTGAGTGTGTGTGTGTGTGTGTGTGTGTGTGTGTGTAATGCTCTGAGAATGGCAATCTGTGTGGCATGGGCTTCTTTGCTCCAAGATACCTAGAGGGCAGAAGATTAAAATGGTTCCCGGATGGTAGTAAGCAAAAGGTTTGAAAAAACTCTTTCAAGCAATTAGGTGACTGGCTCAGAGAAGTGACCTTCTTTTAAACCCAGAGTTAGATAATTCTCCTCATGAGTGCTAATATTGACTGAACTTAGTGTCTCTCAGTATTGCAAAAGTGGCCCATTGGACAGAGACTGACAATTTTATAGCTACTAGATTTACACGAGAATTTTAGGTTTCCTCGCAGGAGAGAATCTGTAGCACCGGATCACCAAATTTTCTTCGGTATTCTTATCCAGAGAGATGGTGTGTGTGACCTCTCAGGAAATCATTCATGTGTGTCAGGCAATCTGATCCAATAATCAAACTAAATCTAAATATCCGATTTATAAAAATAATCTGTTAGCTTTCATCAGCCGATATAATTAGAAGATATTATTCAGTGACAGCAGAGCTAATTGTCACATATGTATGTGTTTGAAATGCATACGTATATGTGTACCTGTATCTATCACTCTGCTGGGGACTGAGAGGCCTAGAAAGTGGGAAATATGTGCTATAGATTCTAAAACTAGTCCCTCTTTTAACACACATAGTTGGGGTTTTTTTGTTTGTTTTTTAAGCCTGGCTTAATTTCCTTGTTCCATATTCAAATGAAAGCAAGATCATTGAAATAGAAGTTCATTGAAGTACATGAATATTGAGTCTTTATTTCAATGAATCCTTTCCCTTCAGTTTTAAATTGATGACGCCACTCTTACAGGCCTGTGGTCTGTTTTGGATACCATTACTTCTAACTATTCAACAAATATTTATTGCCCATCTCTCTACTAGCCCTTGAACTGGCTATTAACAAGGATGTAAAGATGATTAGTATACATCAAGCACTTTGTCTGTTCCAGGCACTGTCACAAGCAATTTACAAGTATTACTTTACTTAATTCTCCTAATGACTCTGCGAGGGATATACAGTTATTGCTTCATTTTAGAGTTGAAGAAACAGAGGCAGAGAGTATAAATAACTGGCTTTTTGTGACATAACTGGCCAGTGGTAGAACCAGAAAAAAAGCAAATGGCTTCAGTGAAATTCAAAATCTTAACCACTGCAATGTGGTGCCTTGTGTGAACCTTGTGTCTCTGTATCTCACAGACTCATACAGACCATCTGATTGGTTATTTAACATTTCATCTGTATATGGCATTTTCTGTTGTAAGACTAAGGGATACTGTAAGATCTGTATTGGTTCTTACCTATCTCTGGTAAGCCAGTTACAGGGCAATAAAAGCAACAGTAGTAATAATAATAGTAACAATGATAATCATATGATATGAATATTTACTAACATTGATTAAATTCTAATTTTATGAGCTGAATGCTTTAAATTCATTATTTCATTTATTCCTTAAAATAATAAATATTCAATTGTGAATAGAGATATAGTTATCATTATCCCACTTTATGGATGAATAAAACAAGGGTTACAGAGGTTAACAAAACTTAACCAAAATTTCAAGGATCCAAGTAACTGAGCGAGAATCATCCATAGATCCATTTGATGTCAAGGTCTGGAATCAACTTCTATGCCCAGGGCCTCCCAGGTGCATCTCAAGCACCTACAACTTCTTTGCAGGATGAATTAACATGTGTAATACAAACTGATTGTTGAGTGCTGAATGAATGTAAAGTTGCAAAAGTTCCTTGTTACTGGATAAATTAGGGAAGAGTTCTTGAGGAACTGCCTCTGAGTGCCTTAATTCTATAGCATGTCTCTGAGGAAAGGCAGTAAACATTCATATTTGGGAAGAACTTAAATGATTCTGGTCCTCTTTCTGCCTTGTGAATCCTGGTCTAGTAGTTATACTGATTTAAAAAACTATCCAGTCACTAAATGCACACACACACATACACACACACACAATGGATTCTAAAACGTACTACAAGTTGAACATAATCAGATCTTCATTACAATACTCTTCACTCTACTGTAAAACTAAAAATGAGGACACTGATGGAGCTCTACTTCCTTCTAGTGTCAAATAAATTAATGTTTGCTGTCATTTTTGTTTCTCATTTTCTTCTTTCTTTTCCAAAGCAGGGGTTACTTTAGAAATGTTAGATTCTATTTGTTTTTTTCCTCCCTGCTCACCCTTCCTGCCCTATGTCTGCTACCTCATAACTTGTCAGATGTTTCAAATTTCTCCAAAAAACCTCTTTTGTTATCACCAGGAATGTAGAATGTACTGCACTTTATTTTTCATTAGTATGTTCATGGTGATGGTTATGTATTTACAACTAATTTACCCCTGGATGAAGCAGACATATTGCTTGAGGAGAAGTTAAGTCCATTTGGACTGCCACCTCAATTTATATGTGAGAATCTCTAATATTTAATTTCTACGAATATATTTAAGCTGTGAATTCAAAATGCAAAAGATTTTAAATAGTATTTGGGGCTTTCTTCAGTGTTTCCAAACTTACATTTATCTGAAAACATTCCTTGATTATATGTATATTTTTATAATTTTCTAAGTACCTGCAATCAGAGAGACATGGGTGGTACTTCTTATTCATTCCTACATTGAATACTCTATCATAAAGGATGAATTATCATACAACTGATGTTCACAGAAGGCTTTTACATTTTTTCAGAATTTTGTTTTAACCTTTTATTTGAATAGCCATCATCTTCCCTAACACATTCAAATAAGAGCCTAGCCCTAGGGGGAAGCTGTAAGGGCAGGTATTAGAGGGTATAGATATGATGACAGTACACTATATGCATTGAAATGCCAAAAAAACCAAGAGCGCAGCCTGGCTAACACCTCTGGCCTTGTAAGGTCCTAAGCAGAGAACCAGCTGGGCTGTGCCAGACTCCTGACCTTTAACTTGAGCTACTGTGTTACATTAAGTCATTGCATTTGTAGTAATTTGCAGCAGTAGAAAATTAATAATTTGTTAGAAACCTGTAATTAAACATACTCATTAAAAATTAAGAAAAGAAAAAGAAAAGAAAATCCATAGCTTCCAAAATAGCTAAAGACAGAAATGGAATGGAATGAACTTTATCAACCCAATGAAGTCTGGGAAAGAAGAAAAGTTCGTAAAGCAAGGAGCTACAAAAAGAAATAGAAACACAGCAGTGCTGAAAGAATTTAAATTTTCTTAACTTATGGCACATTAAGGAAATAAAAGTCAAATAGGGAAATAGAAGACTAAAACTATGATTAATAAATTATATCTAAGTGATATCTATATGAAATATGTATCTTAAAAACAGAAAATACACCCTTTTTCATATCCTATGTAATAACAACAAAAATAAGAATAGTACATACAAAATTTCCCCATTGGTGTTCATTTTAACCAGAAATTAATATATGGAAAATAAAGTACCCTAACTACCTAGATTTAAAGCAAAATAAAACTGAACAAAGAAAAAAGTCCTTTTTAATCAAATCTCAGGTCAAAGAAAATTCAAATGAAATTATAGAGTGTCTTGGAAATACTATTATACATGTTATGTAATATGTAGTTCATACTATTATCCTGCAGCATATATTCTGCCATATTTCATATAATTATATAAATGTATAAAGCTAAAATGTTCAAAGGAGTATTTTATAGCATTAAATATGTACTTTAGAAAAGAATAAAAATTGATGACTATAACCTTAGACACCTGAAATTATAAGAAAACAAATGATGTAAATGTAAAGAGTATAAATAAGGACTTGAAAAAAGTAGGCCATAACAATAAGTTATAAAATAGAAAATAATGGTATAATTAAGTCCAAGCATTACTTTCTGAGGAAGATAAAGTGACAAAATCTAGACATACTTTAGAACTTACTAAGGAAAAAGAACATGTAAATAAGAAAAAGAAGAAATGCTGATGCTTAGGAAACCAAAGGAAGCATAAGAAATGACTTCTTTTAATTTTAAAATACGTGCTGATTTCCAAAACTAAGTGAATACATTTGAAAATCTAAATCAATTGGAAAATACTAAGGTAAATATAACTCACCAAAGTGGACTCCTGTAGAGATAGAAAATATATAGAGATCAATTACCACAGAATACAATAGTATTCTCATACATAAAGTTGTCAAACAGCCACTTTCCTAAATGTAGAAGTCCCAGAAATTGTGTAGAGAGATTTGATCTAACTTTTAAAGAGATTTATCCAATGCTATTTAGAGTAGAATTAAGTAGGAAACATTCTATATTATTTTATAAGTTCAGAAAAATAAGGGTACCAAAACACAACAAAAATACATGTATATACACACACAGCCCTCAACAGACCGAGCTAAATTGTGAATATAGTTTAAAAATACAAAATTGCATTAGAAACTTAGTGATGAAGTAAAGATTATCCTGGTGATGCCAGTACAGTTCAGTACTAGAAATGTATTAATATACTTTACCTTACCAATACAGTGTATCAGCACTGGCCCAATCAGGAGGCAAAAATTACCCTGTGATTTAAGCAGAAGTTTAAAACAAAGAATTATTAAACTATAATAAGAGTAATTTATCAATGTAGAGAACTCCAGAGAGTACATTACGAGGAGAGAGAATGTATCCCAGAAATAACACCTTTGGAAAGGGGGCCCTCTCCTCCAGACAAGAGTTCAGACCTTATTGGAGAGGCTGTAGCTGCTGCCTCATGGATGTCAGAGTTTAGCACTTTTTCTCAGCCAGACCTGGTCCACAGTTGCTGGATAATCCCTTCAACTATTTTAAGATGTTGACCAAACTTACAACTCTACAAACCAATCATTTAACCTCCGAGACAAGTAATTTACAATTAGTCATGTTTCCTTGTATGGTTGAGTTCTTTTACTGTTTATCCTTTTAGTCCTTTTTATCAAATCAGTTTGTTTCCAGATTTCTTGAGTCCAGCAGCAAATCAAACGTGTGCTGGATTCTATGTTGTCTTTTCATTCACTATACGCCTCCTACCCAGGAGTCTTACCTAACGGCAGGGTTTCAATCACCATTTATTCCCCAGAGCAGTGGGGATTTCTAAACATCCTCCAGTATTCATTCTCCCCCTTTTCCTCTTATTAATAAAGCTCTGAGTTCGAGTAGGCACACAGTTACTCAACTATAGGCAGTATTTCCCAAATTTACTTGCTGTGACCTGTGACCATGTCTAGTCTGAGCTAGTGGCCCACTAGTGGAAGTGACATGAGAAACTTTGGTGATGTCCACACAGACAAAGATGTCCACTATAGATTTCCTTTCTCTTGTTCCTTCCAACTTCCTCTATCTCACTCAGCTGGAATTTTGGCTTCAACCATGAAAAGCAGTGCAACCCTATTTGACATAGCAATAAGATGAAAGGAACCTAAATTTATAGAAGTTTATGGAACAAATCTTCCCTTCTACATCCTTGCGTGAGAGAATATGTTTATTTAAGTCTTAGCATTTTTAGATCTCTTCCTTATATTTGTTTAGCCTGTGCTTTAGCTAAATACCTAACAACACACAAATTTATACCACCAGCTGACACATGTCTCAATTTTAAGACATGTATATTCAACTGCTTACTCAAAATCTCTTAAATTTACCTCTTATGAGATTTACTTTATGAAATTCAAACTAAATATGTTTAGGAAAAAGATGCATCTTCCTGCCAACCACATCTAGTTCCATTTAACATCCTCTATCTCAGCAAATGGTACCACCATTCATCTTCATACTCATCCTTGATAGACAGAATCATCTGAATCTCTTTTTGACCTGTTCCAGCCTCAACATGAAATCACTTTCAAAGATGTGTCTCTTTCCACCATTTTCATCTTCAAGTTTCCTCTTTAGCTTCATCGTTATTTGCAAGATTACTTCTCTAGCCTCATCTTTCACTATTTTTATGCTCATTCTTGAGTTCCATCCATTGACTTTTCCAAATGTCTCCTAATCTCAAAGCATTTTTCTAGTTTTGTTATCAGGGTACTGCTAATTCACAAAAGGAGTTAGAAAGTACTCTCTCCTTGTTAATTTTCCAGAACAATTTGTGTAAAATTGGTATTATTTCTCCCTTGAACATTTGATAAAATTCACAAGAAGTATCTTTGGTCCTGGAGTTTTCCTTGAAGAAATTTTATTACAAGCGTAATTTTATAAATGAAATTTGTCCATTTTGTCCAAGTTGCACAGTTTATTATCACAGAATTATTAATATTACCTTGTTATCTTCTTGTGTCTACAGAATTTATAGTGAATATAGGACTTCTCTTTCATTCTTGATATTCTTAATTTGCATTTTTCTTTTTTACTCTAGTTAGGACCACTACATCTAGAGGATTACCAATTTTATTAATCTTCTGTATCAGTACTGATCTTCTGTATTGGTTGCTGTATTACATATTTCCATAGGCCTGGTGGTTTCAAACAACAAAAATCTTCCAGTTGCTTTGAATCAGAAGGTCTGGTAATGATGTAGCTGAGTCATCTGTGCAGGCCTCTCCAGGCTGAAATTCATGTATAGATTTGGAGCTGAGGTTTGGTGTTCTCTTCTAAGCTCCCTCATTAGCAGAATCAACCAGATTCCTATTTTCTTACTAGCTGCTAGACAGAGACTGTTTTCAGCTCTCAGAGGTCATCCTTAAAGCCTTGCACATGGTCTCCTTCTTTCCCACAGTGGCATCTTACTTGAGTCCAACATGAGAGCACCTGCAGCCAGTTTTCATTCTTTTTAAGGGATCATTTAACTATTATTAGTCCACCCACTTCCATTTGGATTGACTCCAAGCCAACTGGTGTAGGGGCCTTAATAACACCTGCACATTTTTTGTTATGTAAAATAACAACAGTGAAGATATGCTAAAAATCTTCCCACTTCTGACCTATATTGAAGGTGGGGGAGTTACACAGACACTAGGCACTGGGCACTGAATTTGGTGATGAGGGTTAAATCCAGTGCAGTTTCTGCTGAGGGACAAGTAAGAAGAAAAAAATGTGTATGAGTAGTATACAGGGGCAGGGGTCAGATATCTTGTGCCTTTCGTGTTTGTTCTCATTTTTGCTCCAATATTTATTTTTCCCTTTCATTTTATTACTTTGAATTTAATTTGCTCCTCATAAGTTGGAAGTTTAAGTCCTTCATTTCACAGTATTCTTCTTTTCTAAATAGGTATTTTATGCTCTAAATTTACCCCTATGTACTTCCTAAGTGGCATATCATAACTATTACCACGTTATACTTTTATATTCTTATAGTTGAAAATATACATTCCAATTTCTTCTTTTTCCTTTGATACATATATTATTTAGAAGATTGCTGCTTAATTTTTAAATACTTGGAGGATTTTGCACAGATCTTCATTAACTTTCATTCCATTAACTTTCTAATTTAATCTCACTTTGGTTATGGAACATAATTTGTATGACTTTAATCCTTTTAGATTTATTGAATTTTTTTTTGTATCTGAGGATACACTTTATCTTGATAAATGTTCTGTTGTAAATGAAAAATAGCATTTGTTGTCATAAGGTGATTGTCCTATAAATGTCAATTAGGTCAAATAGTTGATGATATTGTTCAAATATTCTATGTCCTCCCTGATTTTCTGTTTACTGATTCTATCAGGGATTGATATACATGTTTTGAAATCTCCTACTACAATTGTGTATCTGCCTATTTAGTCTTATAGTTCTATCGGTTTTGTTTAATATATTTAGATCTTCTGTTATTTTAACTTATGAAACGTTTGGTACATTTTCATTTGTAATACAGTTTCTAATTTATTGCCTGTGCAGTTCTTTTTCTTTCTTTTTTCGACAAAGTCTTCCTATGTCATCCAGGCCAGACTAACCCACTGTTTAGTCCAAACTGGGCTTGAACTTGTACATCTCCTTCCTCGGCCTCTAGAGTGGTGGGATTATAGTTGTGCACTGTCACTCCCTGTTACTCCAGACAGTAATTTTTCTCTCATATTTTTATTTTACAGAGCCAAGAGCATGGTGTGTGAAAAAGATACTTAATGCAAATGGAAAATAATCTGTTTTCATATTTTATATACATAAAAACAAATGCACAATTATGTGTTGAACCAGAAAAGGAGATTAAAGATTAGCCTCCTATGTAAGAGTGAGGTGCCATAAATTTCTAGAATGAAACATATTTCAAGAGTATATATTGAATGCTGCAGGAAGATCAAGGAAGATTAGGATGTAAATATCCTTTAGACTTAGTGTCAGGCAAGTCATTGGTGACCCCATGGCCCCAGGAAAGTGAATTTAGTAAAGCAATGAGGATTGAATCCAGTGTGGATGCTGCTGAGGGACAAGTAAGGGGAGGAAATGTGTATGATCAGAATATTGGGTGGGGGATGTCAGAAATCTTGAGCAAAATATACTGAGTAGAATGCCTGGAACCTAGAATATTGCAGATCTTCAGGAAATGGTGGCCATTGTTAATACTATCATCTCCATCATTATAGTTAGGAGTGTTAAGCAATTATGTTGGGATCAATTGAAGCAAAGTCAAGAAAACCAAGTAATAATATAATTATGAGAATAATAATAAATATTTCCAGCTAATCTTTATTGGCCACTTATATTTCAGAAATTCCCTTCCTTTAGCTTTTAACTTAGGCCCCACCCAACCCATACGATATTAGGAGCATTAATACTCCATTTTATAGGGAGAAAAGTAAAGGCAACTTGATCCAGACCACACAAACAGCTAATCTGAAACTAAGAGTGTCCTTGTAGTAGTCAGCTGGCTTACAACACAGTAAAAATATGGCCATTTCCAAGTTCTCTGACCTAGGACTCTAGGTTCTTTACTTTACCCTCTTTATGATTGACTGGGATAATGTATGTCATCCTTTAGTAAGTATATAATAAAATTATTAATTATTTTATTATTCCCTTAGTCATGGCTTATAAATATTTGTGTGGTTGCCATTTCTCACAGTGCACAGATACATTCTTGCCTAGATGAAAATATAACAAGGAACATGCTTATTGCACAAGAAATATGGCTAACATAGCTGACAGCATCATCAGAGTTTCATAGAAGTCTCAGAAACAGCATTCAAGTGGCTACTTCAAAGATAAGACCTTTAAATAGACAGAAAACATATCATTTGATTTTCTCTTAGAGATTCAGTATTTTTAAAAAAACACAGAAATCATAATTTTGGAAATATGCTCAAGAGATTTACTACTGTATATCTCAGTTTGAATGAGATGGGCCACAGTTCATGCACAAAGTACATATTATTTGATTCAGACTAAATATATACAACCTCACAATATTTAGTGTTCATGCTCATACTACTATATAGTCCTTTAAGACTTTTATATGATTATAGTATCTTAAAATTGTACTTCAATTTTAACATTCTTACTTTCTATCTCCATTTTGTCCTGCAGAACCCTCAAATTCAACATATCTGAAAGTGATCTCTCCCCTCTCAAACCTCTCCTTCCTCCTACACCTGACCTTCCTGTCAGTGGTACTGCCAAGTATCCTGTATGGGTATTCCTCGGCCCCTCCCAGTCTCTTATTCCTTGATGAAGTAAATCACCAAGGCAGAGTTGATTCTGAATCCATCTACTTCTTTTCCGGTTAAAGTCTCCTTGATTTCTTCTTGTAGACTAACAATACAGCATTTAACCATATCACAAGTCTAATCTCACCCATCAACCTCCCATTTCCCTGTCTATTTTTCACATAAGGCACTGATGAATAACCTTTCAAGAACTGTGGTTTTCAGCTCTCTTGGGTGTGAAACATCCTGTAGGGCATTGTTATACATCAGAATGGGTAACAGGGAAAGGCTGGAGTAATGGAGAGTGTTTCATGGTTATCAAAGTGTCTTGGAGACAAAAGTGATTGAGTCTAGAGGATACCATTGTCAACAATTCTATCCATTATTCTGTGATTTCTAAAAATGAGAAGTGATTTTGGAAGGCTCAGTGGAGAGATGATTAATACAAACAAGATTTGACATGAATTTTGATGTCTTTTATGAGCTTTGGGCCTTAGATTTGAATTGTGTACAGAAGCTTTTCTGAATTAGTTACAGATGTAGAAGTGTGTTGATATCAGCCTTACAAGGGAATTCTCTGGCATGAGTCTGCCAAGTTGCTGACATTTAAAGCATAAGCTGTCACTAGTTGACACTCAGAAGAATGTTCACTGAAGTGAGTTCTCATTAATTAACAAGTTTAAAATTGTTCTGCACTTACTTGCTTGCATGGCCATAGATTTGTCATGGGTTTGTTAGAAAGATTTATAGTAGCCACTTTTTTGGGTATCTGTTACCATGGCTATTGCTTAATATCTTTTTTCTTCTAGAAGGATGGGGACTTTTTCATTCTTGTCTATCAAAGCATTTCCCCATATTCTATATGTAATGATTTATTTAACTGCCTGACTTTAAGACTATGCGAACTCTAAATTCAAGGCCATTTCTCTTTTAGTTCATCTTGGCATAATAGCTGGTGTATGATAGTTGTTGAATAAATCTTTGGTGAGTGAATGAGTTAAACTGATCTATATCAAACTTGGCACTATTGCCATTGTGGGTCAAATAATTCTTTGCTGTGTGAGGTTTTGCATTATAGGATAGTTAGCTCTATGCCTCTCAGTAGACATCAGAGACACCTTTTCAGTTGTGACAACCAAGCCACAGGGATATCCAATAAAATACTCAGACTTTAAGAGATTGAAATTCAAGAGATATTCTCATTTTATTCATTCTAATGTCAACTCTAATTCTCTTCAATATCATGATATCAACTCTGTTTTTAGAAAAGCTCTAGGTTTCGTAAAATTAGAATGAGAACAAATTTGAGATGGGCATATGATCCTTTTCAACATGGTTTGGAACATTTATTGTCATAGTGGAAACAAGCCCTCTTGCTAGATATTTCACAATGGAAATGTGCTTTCTGAGAACCTTTTAAGTTAGATGTGCCTTAAAACAGGTCTTGTTCTCCTCATGCATAGGTATTTAGGTATTTGTTATTATTCCGTTTTAACAAACGAGAAAACTGAAGGTCCGTATTGTTAGGGGACCTGACAAAGATCACATAACTACTAAGTGACATGGCTATTTTTTCTAACCCAGGTTTACCTGTGCATCAGACTTGCCCTCCTTCTGAAATCAATAAAGGTAGCTGTGGGAAATGGCAGGGAGATGGGGGCAGGTGCTTTATCCTTCCGATTTTTCAAGCATTAGATCAAAATCAGAGCTTCCCAGCAGTTACTCACGGGAGAGTTTCCTCCCTCTGTCCTGAGATCTGTTCCGGAAAAAGAGACAAACACTCCGCTAAGTAGAGTCAAGTCGCAGCTGCAACCCATCTCACACAAACCTTGAGCGAAACAATGAGCAGTCCCATCCCAGCTGGCCCAACACACAAAATTGAAATACTCTCCTTGCTAGAGAACAAATTTTGGAAGAAATTTGTAGAGGAATATGAAGCAACATACTGACATTAAATGAAAGTTTTTCCATACTAATTTAATACTTTTTGGTTACGAAATGGCTGAAATAACTAGTACTCTGGAAATAAAACAGTATCATGTAATGTGATCTACTTCTTAAAATTTCTGTCTTGTGATTAAAAGCAGTGCGAACCTAGGAGAAAACATTTTTGTCAACAATTTTATCTGTGCTGGAGATTTAGCTCAGCGGTTAAAGTGTTTACCTCGCAAGCACAAGGACCTGAGTTCGATCCCCAGCACCAAAAAAAAAGAAAACAAAACAATTTTATCTGTGATTTTATGATCTTTTTTCTGCGAAAATAATTTCGAGAAGTTCAAAATGGAAATGATTAATATAAAACATTTCTTCAGTTAATTGTGTATTATACAATGATGGAATATTCAAATGTGCTTGAAAAATCTGTCACAAATCCCAATAGCTTCATTGCACTCTGGCGTTTTCCCTTTTAGTAAAGTTTACAGTTTTAGAGAAATTATGCACAACTTTCTGCTTTGATGGCTGTGTGAGGTTTAATTACAAATTGAACTAAATGGAAACTAAGTACAATATTTTATTAATAATAGATGTTCTGATGAAACTTTTAATATTTTAAAGATACAGGTAAAATTCTTCAAGCTCCAATGAAGTAAAGCATGCTAGAAATATTGTCACACCTATTGTTGGGACCACCAGGGTGCTCAGAGAAATCAGCTGATCACTATTTGTTTAAATATATTACATTTATAAGAGAATGCACAGGTCTCCATTTCCATGCTGTTTATCTCAAAAAAAAAGTTTTTCTGTACAAGAGGTTCTGTTAGAAAAACAATAGAAAACTGAAAAGTAGCAAGCTGTGTGAATACTGGTGTAAGACTAATGGAAATAAAAGTAGCAGAGTCTGATATTTGTTTGGAATTTTACATTTCACAAAGTACTTCCCCCACACATTTCCACATTTTATTTTCACAATGGCTCAATGATTTAGATGAGTTTTTATGCAAAATGACCTATTTCTAGGCAAAGTTATTGTCATTTTATTCTCATTATGTTTATTAAGTGGCATTGAGAATAGGCACCTAGGGAGGCTCCAAGTACAGTACATCTGACTCTGGGTTTCCAAATATATCCTTGTAGAGAAAGAGGAACCTATTTCATAGCTTATAGTCGCAGCCAATGTTATTTATAGGATGCTCTGTGCCATGTACTGTGTTCGTATTACAGATAGGTTTAATATCGCTAAATTTTCACAATCACCCTGCACAGCAGAACGTATTTTCACTTTATAATTGTAAATACTAAACCTCGATGACATTTTTAGTGTTATGTCCAAGATCATAAAACCTATGAATGAAGGTGCACAAATCTACTTTCATGTCTGTCTGATTCTAAAACTTGCTGTTTTTATATCTGGGCTCTCCAACTGATTATTACTAATGTTAGGGCTATTATCTTCAATTTAACTTTTTGTTAATGTTTTATCTCTTTGACATATGTTTATTTCTTGTGAGTCTTTTACTTTTTATCTTATTCTTTTAATAATAACTGCTCTCTGTTTAACTACTTAAGAGCTTACTCAACACGTCACTCAGGCAGCACGTCTGTTCATGTTCTGGGTATCTCAAACATGGCCAGGCAGGTGTCGGTCGATTCAACCAGTAAATTCTTGTTTGCACAAGATACATTTGTATTTGTTTTATATTGACTGTTTTTGCATACTTTTTTATTTATAACATTGTATTCACCTTTGTTGTTTGTTTCTAGTGAAATCTAATAAGTTCTGGTTATTTTCTTTTACCAATTTATTTTATTTGTGAAAAATAACCTATAATTTTGTGCTATAATCTATAAAAAGTCTTACCATAAGTATATTAATATGATTTTTATACTTCACCAGAACTCAGAGATATTTTTTCACAACACAAAATAGACACATCTGAGGCACTGAGACCAAATAGGAAAGAAGAGCCAAAAGACCTACAAAAGAAAAAACTGAAAAATGGAGAAATATTCACATATCAGAGAAGAAAAGTCTATGTTATGAAGTGGAAAGATAAAAAAGACATCTTATTATCAACTATTCATAATACAGAAATGATAGAAATTGAAAGAAAAAACAAAATTAAAAAACTCCAGTAGTGGTCAATGATTATAATAATTCTGTGGGTGGGGTTGACAGAGTTGACCAATATCTAACAAGCTATCCTATAATCAAAAATCAAGGAAAAAATAATACTTACGCACCTTCTAGGCCAAGCAATATAGAATTCATTTTTTATTTATTCAAAACAAGGGAGTCCAAATAGTCATTTACAATTTAGACTATGTCTAATAGGGCAAATAATTGAAAATATGGGATCACAAAATGCCAATCAGGATGTCCATCACCGACATCTTCACCATTATGCTTAATGGGTAGACATTTTATTGAAATTATACCATCCACAGCCAAAAAAAAAAAAAAAAAAAGGCCAACACAACAGTGTAAATTATGTTGCCCAAAGAAAGACAGTAATGCAAAAAGAATTCAAAAAAGTCTATATACTGCTGTCTGGATTGTAACATTGAGTATTTAATATTTTGAGATACCATACACAGAAAAATTACTGAATAAATTTGATAAAATTGTCATTTTTGCATTTCCTGTTATATTGTCTTATAAAAATTAACAAAAGACAATGCATTTTTGGTCATCCTGTATTTAAATAATTGGATCAGTAAGTGGTTCATTTTAACTTTTTTTATTTTGCTTTCTGCCCTGTAAAGCAGGCGGAAAACATGGTGGTTAAAGAAACAGTAACAGGCAGGTTGGAGATGTCTGCCTCAGACTTCCCCATGGCTCTCTCTGTGGATATCTATACATTTATTTTATTTTATTTTATTTTTTATTTTTTATTTTATTTTATTTTATTTTATTTTGGTGCTGGGGATCGAACTCAGGGCCTTGTCCTTGCTAGGCAAGCACTCTAACCACTGAGCTAAATCCCCAGCCCTATACATTTATTTTAATATTGATGCAAAAATAATTTAAAAAAAAATCTTTTCTGTAGACTTCCTAGAATACCCATAGTTTTAAGATATCCAGGGCAATGAGAACTCTCTCTGCCAAAATTATCTGAGCCTTAACACAAAGGTGAGTTTCAGTTACTATTGCTACATAACCATTTAAATTCATCATGTGATGCAGCAAGTGTTTTGTATTGCTCACAGTTTCTGTGAACCCAGAATTCAGACAGTAAACAGTGGGCATGGCTTATCTTTGGTCCACTAGGTCTGAGCTCTCATCTGAAAGACTCCAAAGCTGGCCCCGGAGTCTTGGGAAGGCTCTCCCACTCACATTGCTGGGGTTTGATGATATTCATGGGATGGAGCTTCAGAAATTGCTGTTGGACCAGATACTCTATTCATGGGCTCTACCTCCATGTAGCTGCTTGGTATTCCTTGCAACAGTATGACTAGATAAAGAGGCAAATGTCCTGGGGAAAAAAAAAAAAAAAGAAGATTTCTTTTTCCTCTGACCAAGTCTGAGAGATCACAATATGTCACTTGTGCCTTAGTCACAGCCTAGCCAGACTTGAGGGGAGGAAACAGTGCTTCCACATTTGGATGGAAGGAATGGTGAAGACAGATACAGAGAATAAGAGATGCTCTTGCTGTCACTTTGAAAAATATAACCTGTCCTGGCTGGACATTCTGTTTTTGGCTGAGATTAGACAATGGTCATACAGTTTTTTATCTCATATCTTCCTACACTGTTGCTTTTGGTGTTACATAGAGACCCTTGTAAATGATACACAATTTACGTTATCCTTATAGCTGCCCTGCTAGGGGTAAATGGCCTGTGCTTAGGTTTACAGTACCCTGTAGGAGATCTCTCAGTCTTTATTTGCTGTGCCTATACGTAGTGGGGCTATTGCATCTGAAGCATACAAGGCTTGGATTGGTGGTTGAAATGCCTAGCTTTACTTGGAATTGCAAAAGAATGACAGTATTGCTCTCTTGTGAGTTATCTTTATGGGGACATTTTTACAGGGTAATTCTTTTCCAAATATTTTACTGAAGCTGAGCATGCTGAACCAGGAGCTGCTCAAGTTAGAAATTTTACTTTTATTTCTGCTCTTTTCACTACTATAAATTATATGGGAAAAGTAATTTACGGTACTTACTGACCACAAGTAACAAATGATGTAATAACGGTTTTTCATATATTACTTTATTCAGCCTTCACAAATCTAATTAGATAGGCCACCTACTTTCTTACAAATGACGATGTGGTTTGTGCAGCAACTAAACTTAATGTCCAGTGACACAGGCTCAGTGGTGACTGCTTGGATTACATTTTTGGATTTTTTTTTTCTCCAAAGACTCTATTAACTTGATTTGGACACTCAATGGTTTCCATTTTTGCAGTTTTCCTTACACTGGACATCATGCTCTAGTTAGAAAATACTCTTTCTATTGTCATAATTTTTGCCATGATTGTTATAGAGTCCATTTGTCCTTGTAATTGATGTCAAGGGAGCAAGTATGTGGTAGTCCATTTTGCATTACTGTAATAAAATACCTGAGATAATAAATTTAAAAGAGGAAAAGAGACTTATTTGGGCTCACAATTTTGGCAGTTAGCCCTATCACTCTTGGGTTTGAGCCATGCAATATTCATGGCAGGAAGCATCTGCTCACCATATGACAGCTGGGATGTGTCAAGTAGGAAGAAAGAGACTGGGGTACTACACTCCCTTTTGAGGGCACAGCCCCCTCAGTAACCTAACTTCCTCCCACCAGGCTCCACCTCTAAAGTATACATCACCTCCCAGTAGTGCAAAGATGGTGATCAAGTCTTTAGCAAATGGAACTTTGGGGGACATTCCAGATCCAAAATATGGCAGGTGGGCTTCTGAATTTTAACAGCAACTTTTGACAATCTGAGGATCTCTTGAGGTTTTTGTTCTTGGGCTTTGAAAGATGCCTCCCTGTTCATCCCGTAACAATGTTGACAAAACTGTTTTATCTGCTCTGTGTGACAAAATTCAGCCTTCACCTCCTAGTTTCTCCCGATTCAACTGATTTTTAGAAGGGCAAAAATATATTGATTAGGTTGGCAAGGCAACCGTAGAAACAAGCCTCAAAAGAGCTTATAGAACTTAAAATTTATTATAAATCTACATTATCTTCATAAAACTCCAGAATAAGGCCTAATGGGAGAATGGCCTAGATTTGGCAATAAAGGTGTGTTCTAGGATATAATAATAAAATAGAAATAAAATGTAGTCCTTTTTTGTTTTATTACTTTGTTTTAATCAAACAAATCAACTAAATAACTCATGCATGAGTTATAGTGTAATCTGTAAGCTTGAGCGTGTGTCTTTGAGGACATAGTCCTGGAAAACAGGAGCATCTTAATCACTGCAAGAAATTTGACCAAAAGTACAACTGGAGGGTCCAAAATGGTGCATATTTTGAATCTAATTGTCTACAGAAAGGGAAAGAACAAAGAAGAAATATTTAATCACCCAATGGCCCAAAATACCATACTTTACTTTTCAAATTTATTAACTAAATCAATATATGCTTTGAAAAAATTATGCATTCACCATGAAAATATAAAAATATTTATTAATTATGATTTTGTGAGTTAGCTTGAGGTACTATAATTGTTAGCAGTGTTTGAAATTAATAAATTATAATATCATCTGAAATTAGACCAGCTGTTTGAAACCTCCTCACTTTTTAGCTTGTAGTTTAAAAGATTTAAAATATATTGTTTGGTGTGAGAGTCAGAACAATGTGTGGAGTAGAATATTATTTGTGTTTGATATTGTCTTAAATTTGATGTTGTAATATCCTTGCCTTATTTTTAAGTCAGGTTTCATAATATGCATGTATCATTTTTTCTGGAAAAGATTTTAGTAGTAAAGTGTTAAAACTAAGTAATTAGAAGAAAGAATATGCACAAAAAATGAAGAAGGGAGGAGAAACTAATGTTCTCTTATCACTCTTCTGACACACTTTTTATAATGAATCTTTTTGCATATCTCTTTCTTGGATCTTCTCATAAAAGATAGGAGTTCATGAAGATAGAGTCCACCACTTAGATTGTTTTCCTAAATTCTAACTAAATTCTATTAAATGAATATTCTATTCTTTCCTTTTTCAAGCCAAAGAATCTGAAGGAGAAGGGACTTCCTAAAAATAAAATAATTGTAATTATCAAATACCAGAGAAGACAAAATTAAAAAAAAAGAAAAAATGCTTTTGGGTATTTGACATTTAGGAGAATGACTAATTTTGTTTTTTGATTTATTTTCTGTGGGTCTTCCAATTGTTAACTAAATACTTGAATTCTTACATCAAAATCTCTTCCTTTGATTTTCTCTATTCCTTAACTTTGAAAATGTAAGTGGTGAAATTTTAACAGACCAATAAATAAGAGTTTCAGCCTTCTTTGTTGAAGAAAAACAATTGAGACGTAAACACAAGAGTTAGATATAGGAAAAACAAAATATTAGCTTCGTAAGTCTTATGTTCAGGACGTGGAGCAGATGTGTGGCCCCAGCAGAAATCTCTTGTGTTTTACTCTTCGATGAGATTGACTTATCCAGGCACAGGTGTCCCCCACATGGGTCAGTGGGTGTTCTGCATGGCAGAAAGGACCCTGTGTGAGAAGAGGGAGGGTTCAGGATACAGCACTCCCAAAATGTGTCATCAAGAATATTTTAAGAGACTGAGGAACTTTGAGAGATAACATGCTCAGGAAGGACTTTCTGTCTTCCCTGAAGCAGGTCATACGACCCTCATCTGGGAGATGACTTTCTAATATCTGAAGGAAACAAGAATCCTTGTCGTTAAAGATACAAGGACACAGGAGAATCTGAGCAATAAAGCTTTCTTAAGCTTCTTCCAGTTTATCACCATTAGATTACACTTTTTCGCCCTATCAGATTCTTCCATGACTAGACACTCTTCATCAAATCTACTATTTAAAAAATCCCTCAGGTTTAACTTTCTTTGGGTTTTCTTTTCATTGTGAAGACTCCTATGGCAAATGCAAACATATTAAATAAATGTGTATACTTTCCTTTCATTAGTCAATCTTTTATCATAGAGGCCTCAGAACTGATCCTATCATTGGTAAGAGAAAAAAAAAAAAACACTTTTCTCTTTCCTGTGGGGCCATAACCAAAACAGATCCCAGAAGATCAAGCCAACCTGTTCATGTTCCTCTTCCCTTCAGAAAGAGTCTGTCAAGACGTGGGGAGCAGCCAAGAGCACACCTCTCATCACACGGAAACGTGAAACCAGAGACACATAGTCATCTCCATCCTAAAATAGCTGAATATAATGTAGCTCTAAAATGCTGTCTACTGAATATGAGAAATTTAGTTTGCCTAATGCAGGCAAAACAATCAATTCTAGTTTAAAAATTTAGTTTCTTAGCCTAGAGCCTCTTCATCCCTGCTTGGCAGCCTATGTTTCTCTTCCTCACTCCTGGTGATAATCTAGTGTCTCTGCAGACTTAAGCACTTTTGGGGAATCATTGGATGCATCTGCCATGAGCTCCTGATAGCTTCAACTGAGAAATGGCATATGCTGTCAGGAAAATTTTTCCAAGTCTTAGAAGTAGAGAAAAGAGATTCTTGGGTACTCTTGAAACAGAGTGGTAGACATGGTCCTGATGGGTTACTTTTAAGGTTTATGCAGTTTACCCTTTGCAGACCTATGTGGTCCCAAGGATCTGCCTCTGTCTTTGCTCTATCCCATGTGGAGGTCAACAGCTGTTCTTGCTGATCTTCTATCCTCCTATTACAGGCAAATTACCTTCCAAATTTCTCCCACTCTATCTAGAAAGGAACCTTATTAGGTAGAAAAATTCTTCTCTTTTTTTTTCTTTTTTGAAAAATTCTTCTTTACTCTTATTGAACAGAATCTTTTCTCACTGAAAGCATGATAATTTCTATTCCTAGTATCAGCTTCTTACTAAAAACCTCTTTTTAAAGATTCTGGCTTTTGTAAATCAAATGCTCTGTGGATTTTATATTTCTTAGCTATATTTTAAAGCTCGAACCTGAACAATGTCTGTTTTATTTCAGGATAGGTTTTCACCTCTCCTCTCTCTTACTGTCCTTTTTATTCTCTGTCTCATACATTCTCAGCAAAGAGTGATACTTTTTACAATAGGAGAAGAGTTGCCAGACAATTTGAAAATGCTGAGAACTGAGAATACAAAATACATCAATTGATATTTTTCACATCTTTCAACAGACATCATTACTCTTAAAGACAAAACTACTAGTACACTTTTTTCTAAACACTGTTTTAAATACGTATCACAAAACATCATTTTCAATTGAAGAGTTGTGTAAAAGCTCCATTTATATTATGTCAGACTAAAAATAAACCATTAAGCCACCATCATTCTTTTCATTTTGATCAAGACACCTGGGAGTATTAATGTTCTTAATGTAAATGATGAATTGAACTCTCTCAAGAGGACAAAATTTTAAAATACTGTAGTAATACTCTCCAAGTATTTCTTGCTAGAAACTCTAAAAGAATTTCCTTTGAGGAGTATGTGGATATTTTGATATATTTTGTGAGATAGTGCAGGTCAATGATCATCAGCTTTTCTCCATTCCCAAAGCACCAAGAGAACTGACGGTCACCTATTTGTAGCGTTATTGTAGCAAATACTGCTTAGGATGAAATTTCCCAAGGAAAGGAGAAAGGAGGCTCAGCAGCAGTCAGAACACAGCCTAGTTATGAGAGAGGAGGGCATTCTGGGGACAGACTCCAAGAGGCCATCTGGACAGGCACTTCCTTTACAAGTGAGGGAACTTAGGTCTGGGCAGGACCTGTGACTTTCCCAATTCTCACAAATGATTAAGAGTACAAGTCAAAATTTTGAATCTAATAAATTATTCTACTGATCATCGATTATTAGTGTTTCATGAAATCTTCCCACTTTATGCAATGCTTCTCCTGCACAGAACTGAGATTAGAGTCCGTGTCCTAACTACACAAGGCCAATCTAACTCACTCCTCTTTCTAAGATGCAGCTTTTAAACAGTCAGTAATTTTCAGCTCTGAAGTGAATTTATGAGAATTATCCCACCAAACAATTCTATCAAGTCATATTCGGGGTCAGAAAATTGCCATGTAGACAAAGCATATTGTTTTTCTATGTGATATTTCTCCTGGCTGTACTCAGATGCTTTATTTCATTATTAAGCTGTAGCTTGCTATGAGTAGGTAGACATAGATAAGGGAAAAAAGAAAATATTTCTATTGATTGTTCTGAAATAAGATTGTAATAACTTTCTCTTCTAGCTGAACCACTGAATGAAACATAATGAAATAAAGAATCTGCTGGGAGATAATATAAAATGAAGAGAGCTCTAACTTTGACATAATTTCTTTCTGGAAGAAATAGATTAAATTACACAGGGCATAGCTCTAAAATAAATATGTAGATTTTTGTTTCAATACGACAGATGCAATGGAAGAAGGTCACACTGAGATTAGAGTCCATGTCCTAAATACACAAGGTCATTCTAATCATGTGTGATCTTGGACAACTACCTTGATCAGGCTGAATCTGTTTTCTCTTTTACAAATTTTGAAATCTTTTGAAAACTTCTTTTTTTTTTTTTTGGTGCTGGGGATCGAACTCAGGGCCTTGTGCTTGCAAGGCAAGCACTCTAACCACTGAGCTAAATCCCCAGCTTGAAAACTTCTTTGAAAGAGTTCTTTTCCTGTGCAACTCATGTGATGAGGGCCAAATTAATACTATTTTTCAATCCAGAAGAAAATACTACTGAAAATAATAAATGCTGTGTAAAGACAAGGTATGAGAGTTGAAGGTAAAGGTGAAGTAGACTTTTTGTGTGTATGAGCATCAAACTGTTTCATTTGTAAAATAGTTTTGAAATTTTCAGAGATAATATAAACATAAATTATAGCCTTGGGTCTGGTAAATATAAGCATTGCAACAGTTAAGAATTTTTCAAATGATTTGAAGTCACTGATAGGTGGCAGGAAGGAGAAAGAAGCACTAGAAGAAAACAAAGGTGGAAGTCATAGAAACACAAAACCTGTGTAACAATTCTGGGAGCAAATCTACACAACTTTAATGATACATGTTCAGTACTAACACTGATCAAATACCTTTCAGTTATAGGTTACAAAGTTGCAGTTAACTTTATATTACATCATTTTAAAAGTTGACATACAGTTATTGCAAGTAGTTATTGAGTACAATGTGATGTTTTGACATGTATATATGTTGTGGAATAATTAAATTAAGACAGTTAATATATTCATGGTATCATTTTTTGTTGTGAAAATTTAAAATCTACTCTTTCAGCCATTTTGAAATATATAATGCATTATTATTAACTGTAGTCACCATACTGGGTGATAGATCACTAAAATGTATTTTCCTTTGTCTAACTGAAACTTTGAAACCATTAGCCTACATCTCTCCATATTCTTCACACCCTGCCAACCACAGTATCTGGTAAACACCATTCTACTCTGTATTTCTATGAATTTGACTTGTTAAAATGCCACATATAAGTGAAATCACATGATATTTGTCTTTCTGCACCTGGTTTATTTCACCTAATATAATGTCTTCCAGATTCATCTACACTGTTGCAAATGACATGATTTCACCTTTTTAAAGGCTGAATAGTATTCCGTTGTGTATTTACACCCTCTTTTCTTTATTTATCCGTTGAGGAACACATGTAAATGCCACATCTTAGCTATTGTGAATAGTGCTGAAAGAAACATGGACATGCAGACATCTCTTCAACATAATGCTTTCAATTCCTTTAAATGCATACCTGATAGTAACATTATTGTATCATATGGTAGTTCTGTTTTTAATTTTTGATGAACCTCCATACTGTTTTCAATAATGGCTATACTAATTTACCTTTCTACCAACTGTGTGAGTGAATTCACTTTCCTTCACATCTTTGGGATTCCTATTTCTCTTTGTCAACACTTGTTATCATTCATCTTTTCGAAAACAACCATTTCTACAGGTGTGTAGCATCTTCCTATATTTTTAATTTGTATTTATATGATGATTAATGATATTGAGAAACTTTTCATATACTTTGGCCACTTGCTAGTCTTAATTTGAGAAATGTCTACTTTAGTCTGTTTAGATTGTTTTTATTTCCTGTGTTAGCTTGCTGTAGCTGAGAAAAAAAAAATATCTGACATATGCCAGTTGAAGAAAGAGAGATTTATTTTAGCTCACAATTTCAGAGGTTCTGATACATAATTAGCTCTTTCTGTTGCTTTCAGACCTGTCACAAAGCAGAAACACCATGGGGGAGGGGTATGGTAGAGAAAAGCTGCTCATCTCATGGAATCCAGGAACAGAGAGAAGGAAAAGGCCTGAGAAAAGTTGTACCCTACAACAGCAGTCCCCAGTCCTGAGGCCTCTGACCTTGACCAGTCAGCGGCCTGTTGGAACTGGGCTGCACAGTTACAGGGGAGCAGCAGGAGGGGAAGCATAGCTTCACCTGTGTTTGCAGCCACTCCCTACCGCTCACATTACCACACGAACGCCACCTCCTGTCAGATCAGCAATAGCATTAGATTCTCAGAAGGGAAAATACAACTGGGAACTGCACATACTTACAAGAATTGAACACCTGATGGTTGAAGGTGGAGCTGAGGCAGCGATACTAGTGCTGGGAAATGTAATTATTATACACTGCAAACATACGCTAATAAACAAAAAGAAACTACACACTTGCCTCTTGACTTTGTGGAAAATTTGTCTTCTGTGAAACTGCTCTTGGGTGCCAAAAAGGTTGGGAACTTTTGCTCTGCAAAGTCACAACCCCAGTGACCTACCTTCTCCAACTAGGAACTACTTCCTAATAACTCACCCAGCTATGACTCATCGGTGCATCCACCCATTGCTGAATTCATCTAGCACTTTCAGAGTCCAATCATTTCCAGGTATTTTGTAATCCAATTGAGTTGACGATTAAAATTTACCATTACAAGGTCCTTAGCCTCTTTTTAAATTGGGTTATTTGTTTTCTTGGTATTAAATTGTTTTAGTTTCTTATAATATTTTAAATATAAACCCCTTACCAGATGTATAGTTTGCAAATATTTCTTCTTATTCTGTAGGTTACTTTGCACTCTGTTGACTGCTTCCTTAAAACTTGCACAGAAGATTCTTAACTTGATATCATCCCATGTCTATTTTTACTTTTGTTGCCTGTACTTTTGAGGTCAGATCTAAAATATCATTGTTTAGGGTCATTCTTTTGTATGTGAATATCCAGTTGTCCTAACACAATCTACTGAAAAGACCATCCTTTCCCCATTGTGTGTTCTTGCATCCTGTTCAAAAAACAAGTGGATTTATTTCTGGGCTCTCTATTTGGCTATATATCTGTTTCTATGTTAGGGCCATGCTGCTTGGATGTCACAACAGAAGCCTACTGCTAAGCATATCAGACCTCCTTTTAAATTTTTTCCTTCTTTTCTCCTGTTTTCAAAATATTCTTTTGTCTTTGATTTTTAATGGTTTGATTACAATATATTTGGGGGTATTGTTGTTTGGATTGAACCTAATCAGGTACCTTGACCTTCCTGTATCTGGATTCTCACATCTTTCTGCAGCTTTAGAAAGTTTTTTGCTATTATTTCCTTAAAATAGCTTTCTGAACGTTTATTTTTCTCTTTCCCTTTTTAAATGCCTGTAACTCAAATAACTACACTTTCGATGCTGTCCCATAAATCCTATAATCTTTCTTCATTTCTTTTTATTCTCTTTTCTTCTCTAACTGCTTTTTAATAACCTGTCTTCAAGATCGCATTCTTCTTCTTGATCAGTTCTGCTATGGATGGTCTCTATTGCAGTTTTAATTCTTTCATTGTATTTCAGCTGTAGGATTTGTTTCATTTTTAAAAATTATTTCAATCTCTATTATATTTTTCATTCCAATCACTTATTTTTTACCTCTTTATGTAGAATTCTTTCTCTGTAATTTCTTGAAATTCTCAGTTTCCTTTACACAGTGGTTTTGAATTCTTTGTCAGACAGTTCATACATCTTCATTTTTTAGGGTCAGTCAATGGTACTTTATTCTGTCTCTTTGGCAATATCCTGATTCCTTTATTGTTCTTGATCCTTGTGGCCATACATGAATGTCTGTACGTTTGAAGAAGTATGTCAGTATGTCCTCATTTCAGTCGTTGAAAATTAGATTCATCTGGGAAGGCCCTTCGGGATTTAAATCACCCACACTTTCTATGCAGGCCTTCTCATATGTTTTCTGAACTTGGAACCAATATTGCAGACATGCATCTGGGACAAGCCTGAGCCCTGGGATCTGCTGTAGCTGACATGGGAATGGGGTGATTCAGAAACCCAGAGCTGCCGTGGCCAGTGTGATGCTGGGGGATGTCCAGTGCAGCCACCAGGGCACTGGTGCCACCCGAAGCCTAGGACAGCCGAGGTCTGCCTGCTGCTGAGGGTTGTTAAGAGCCCAGACTTCTGACATTTTCCCTGAAGTGCTGTAGGCCAGACATCAGGTCTGAAATATAAACCTAGTCTTAAACCAGGGCTGTCAAATCCTTCCTGGCACCAGGACAGGTCTGGAGGCTCAGTCTTCAGGTGACAGTTTGGAATTCATAATCATGAGGATCCACCCATTCCAGGGTTTTACCGTGGAGGGCCCAGTATTGGGGTACAAGTCAATATTCAGCGCTCACTTTACTCTCTTTCTCTTAAGCGTAGTATACATCTCTCCAAACCATGCGCCTGAGTTTGGTGCAAGAGTAACGCAGTTAAAACAAAACCATCTTTCTACCGAATTTGATGCATCTTTCTAAAAATTATTGAGCTGATACCAGGCACTATGATCTCCCATCTAGTTTCCTTAGCTTGTGTGAAGGTATTTTCATTCATAGATAGATGTTCAAATAGAAGTTTCTGCAGAGGGACAATCACTGAAGAGACAGTGGACCATATTGTCTCGCCTCTCTTCCACAACATATCTTGAAATCAGGTGGTATGATGCCTGCAGATTTATTCTTTTTTCTCAAGATTGCTTTGGTTTTTTGGGTCCTTTGGATTTCCATACAAATTAAATTTTTATTCTAGTTTTTGTGAAAAATGACTTTGGAGTTTTGTTATGGTTTATATAGGTCCATAGATTTCTATGGGTAGTGTGGATAATTTAACAACATTAACTATTCTCCATTAGTATAGAGTATCTTTTGTTTTTCATGTCATCTTCAATTTCAATTTCATCTATGTTTAACAGTTTCCACTTTCACTTCCTTGTTACATTTATTCTAAGTCTTTTTATGCTAATATAAGTGAGCATATCCTAATATCTTTTTCATATAACTTGCTTTTTCACATAATTATAATTTTCTTAACATTTATTAAATTTAATATAAAATTATTAAAGTTTATTAGGTTTACAATTAAATAATTTGTATTTAAATATTCTAGAGTTTTTTATTTTTATTAGTACATGTTTGCAGTACATAATGTTTACATTTCTTGTGTGGAGTTGGTATATATCTCATAACACATCTTAATCCTTTTCTCGTCCCTTTCCCTTCCTTCCTTCCCCATTCCATCTCTTGATTTCCTTCACATTTAAGAATCATCTACTTCCCTACTTCCTATTATCTATCTTTTATTTTGATCTTTATTTATAATTTGGATTGCTCATATAAGCAAAACCTACAATATGTAAACTTTTGTATCTGATTTATTTCACTTAACATTATGGTCTCAAGGTGCATCTTGTGCATTTCCCTACAAATGACTGTAGTGTTTCACTATACCAGAGTAGTACTCCACCGTGTGTAAATAGCACATTTATCAAAATGTTAAAGAGAGCATTTCTTTACCTTTGTTCTCTTAATTTTCCTAAAGTATATGTTGTAAATCTTTTGTTCTTAAAAAAAAAAATCTGAGGAGGAACCGAGCCCTGCACCTTGCACAAACAGAGGAACCTGCCCCCTCAGGTGGCATTCACCCCCCACCCAACTTCTGGCACATAAATTCTGTGTCTTGACTGTGGCCACCCACCAACACCAAGACTGCTTTGTGTTTCATTTCTCCTTGGTACTGGGCAGCAGAGGCACCAACCTACTTGTCAACCAGATTTTAGATGAGGCCAACACTTTGAGAGAGAAGGCAAGCCCTGGAAAGTTAGCAACTCCAAGGCCAAATATTGGACCTGGCTAGTAATGCTAGTCTCAAGAAAAGTCCATGGCTATTGTAAACTACAAAAATGGGGTGGGGTTGTAGTCCAAAAGTGACTCTTTCATGGCAGGCTAGAGTTGGAAAAGAAACACAGGGCAGCACCCACCATATTGCCTGAGAGTGTTTAATCAAGCTTCATATTGGGAAGTGTTGTTAAAGGCTGAGCCAGAGAACTACTCCACTTCAGGGTTTCCAGTGTTACCCTCCCACAGTGACTTGGTGGAAGACAACCATGGGGAAAAGCATGGAGAGGGTGCAGGCTAAACATAGACCCCCAGAGAAGTTTAAGCTCAGGCTGGCAAGGACATGGTCTGTACCCTCAGTAGTGAGAAACCAGGCTCAGTGTATGTGTTTTTCAGAGGAGGCTGGATCAGATAGTGTTGGCATTAAGTCCTGCAGTCTATTTGAACCCCTGCCTCATGGCCTACATCTGGCAGAGACCAGAGGGCTGACTGCTTTTACCATATAAGAACAGGAGGAAGGGCATGGCTTGGCTTGAGTGATTGCCAAAATCTGGGGTGTATGAACAGAGGGGCATCTGGAAGGGAGATAGCACCACATAAACTCAAAAGTGGTTCCCCACTCTCTCCATTTTTACTAGTAAACCATTAATATTTATGAATCTTTACATAATTAGTTAACTGTATGCTATCACTGTTGAATACTGTTCTATTGGTTGGTGGAGGTAAAGTTGTCCCATTTACTAGATATTTACTGTAGACCAATATTTGGTTTGTCTTGGTGTTTATACTACAATTATAGATCTCTTCCTTTATTAGTGGTGGTACATTATTGGTTTATAGGATATGTCAATATTCCATTTGCCTTTGACATTAGTATTGTTGCCGATTTATTACTATAGAGAAGGTGACATAGTTGTTGCTGTTAATTGGTTTTCTATGTATTCCTATATCTGTATTACTTTTGTAATTAGCAAAAGTAGCAAAACTGTGGCCTGTACCTGGAGAGCTGGGTACCGGGTACTGGGTACTAGTACATAAAAAATGCTGGTGAGGCTGTAGGGAAAAGGGAACACTTCTACAATGTTGATGGGAATGTAAACTAATATATCCACTATGGAAATTAATATGGGGAATCGTCAATAAACTAAAACTAGAAATTCTATTCAACCCAACTGTTCCCTTTTTAGGTATCTTCTCAAAACTTTAAAGGTATCATATTACAGTAGTACATGCATGTCCACATTTATAGCAGCATGATTCATAATAGCTAAATCTTGGAAGCTGCATATATGTCCATCAGCAGATAAATGTATAAAAAAATGTGGTATTTACACAAAATGGAGGACTACTCTGCCATAAATATGTATAAACTTGTCATTTATATGAAAAATAGAAGCACCTTGAGACAATAATGTTTGGTGCCGGGGATTGAACTCAGGGCCTTGTGCTTGCAAGGCAAGCACTCTAATCACTGAGCTAAATCCCCCTTGAGACAATAATGTTAAATGAAGTAAATCAGACACAAAGTTTTGATATCACATTCTTTCTCTTATATCAGAAACCCAAAATATAAATAAAGAGAAAAAATAAAAGATAAATAATAGGAAATAGGGAGATAGATATTTTTCAATCAGGAAGGGGAATCAAGAGACGGAGGGAGGGTGGAGGGAGGAGAGGAAAAGGAGATCTAAAAATTGAGGTGCATTATAGACATGTACCGACTCTCCACAGGAATGTAATCATCATGTAATGTAAACATGTACTAATAAAAACATAAGAACTGAAAACTTCTGAAACATAGAATGTCATTGCCAATTAAGTTTGAGATATTCATAAACTGATTTTAAGCGTTCTGACATATGAGGTAATTTATTCTTACAATAATATCTGTAACATTGTATTCATTAAGGTGTATTTGTATATATTCATATAGATATAAGAAAATAGCTATAATTTTCTGAATGTAGTTCTTCTCATTTTCCTCAGTTTCTCTTGTTATTCCACCCTTCTATCTCCTCTTTTTGCTTCTCATTCTTGAAATGCCAAAACAAGGAGGTGGGGTAGAGACAAACATTCATCAGTATTTAATAAACATTAATTAAAGGGCTTTTTCAGTGTAAAAAAATCAGGAAAACTGGCTAAGGAAATATACAAATTGGTCTTCCTACAATCTCACTTTTAGTAAAGTGTTACACTTCCAGAAACAGGGCTCACACATGCTTCTGTGTCTCATGGGCAGGAGGTAGCAGCTCTAAGTGTGCCAGGGTCATGGAGAGGCGAGGTGACCTTCAAGGGTGAGGAAACCTGCAGCCTAGTGGTGGGAACAAATGGAGGAGGAACTTAAAATTTGAAGCATCTGAGTGCCAGTGAGAACCATGGAGGAGAACAGAGAAAGGGACACACGCCAAATTCTGCCAGCTGAAGGGCTTCAGCAGGAGATCCGTCAAGGCCCGCTTAGGGAGACCAGGAGGTATGAATTAAACCTCATGCAGAGGCCAGTGGGAACCAACAGAGAAGGATGATGAGGGTCTCTTTCTCTAAAGCCTTGCAGTATCTGGTAAACAGGCTTCCCTTTGAACTCACATGTCAGTATCAGAAAGATTAGGAGTGAGGGTGATTTTTTGAGAGAGTAGAAGCATTCTTGATAGAAAATTTGAACAAATCTAACATTCACCTAAAAGCCTAAATTAATCTAACAAAATGAAAAGTTCTAACAGCACACTTACATTGATACTGGAGGAATTAGCAGAGACTTAAAACTGTTTAACGCCTGGCATGTAGTGAGTAGCGTAGAGCTTCGCACACCACTAGCCTAAAATAAATATTTATTGACACTTTGATAGTAGAGCTCAGAATGAATTTCAACAGCTAGAAGGAAACCAATTACTTTTGTCTAGGTTGATTCTTTCCCAGCCACACACACAGATAAGTATTTTGAGAAATTTTAGTGCTACTGTAAAATACCACATTCCTTAAGGCTGCGCCAGGTGACCTACTTTGACATTAGGCAAAAAGCAAACTGATACATGAATTATCTGCAGATTAAAAAACAAAACACCAGAAATCCCTAATGTAATAATACTTACAATGCTTTATAGAATGAATGGGGCAATTTAATAAGTATGAAATTTAAGAAGCTAAGTAGATCAGTACTTTTATTTCTAACTTTAAAAATATAATGACCGCGTAGTTTCTACTGCTATAGAGAGTAAATACACGACCCGTTAATTTGCTTTGTTAGTGATGCTTAACATCCCAGGCAGGTTTTTGTTGCAGTCGACTGATATTAATTAAATATGTTCTCTTATATCAGAGCAGCTGGGATTTTCCACTTTTTAATAAACTTTCCTAGCCTAAACTTGTTTACCATGCAGTGTGATTACAAATTGACTTTGTCTCTTGATGTTTGTATTTATTTACCTTTCTCTGGGTGTCTCAGCCTTATTTGATCTTTTCCAAACTCTCAGATCTGCAGCTTTGCTGATAGTGGTGGTCTGTCTGCAAGAGTTGAAGCCAATCTGGAATTTTTAGAACTCATCTCTGTCCAATAAATCAAAGATTAAGATCAGGCACACCTGGTTGCCATAAGGCATTTGAGTCTCAGCCTTGGTTGCACACAACTCACCTGAAAAGCTTTTGAAATTACAGATAATTACACTGTAATGTGTAGCTGGGATTGAGAACCATAGTCAAAACAGATTACTTCTGAAAGAAACCCAGAGGACAGGAGTTTTACTGAGTTTTGGCCAAAGGGATCCCTTTTCTTTCTTTCTTTCTTTCTTTCTTTCTTTCTTTCTTTCTTTCTTTCTTTCTTTCTTTCTTTCTTTCTTTCTTTCTTTCTTTCTTTCTTTCTTTCTTTCTTTTTCATTCTTTTTTCCTTGAGATAAGTTCTTCCTATATAATTCAGGCTGGCCTTAACTCACTTTATAGCCTAGATGGTCTCAAACTCATCGTGAGCCTCCTGCCTCAGCCTCCCAAGTGCTAGGATTACGGGGGGGACAACTATTTCTTTCCTTCCTCTATGTATATGTTCCTTATTCTACTTCCTCTGTCCTACCAGATTTTTAGGTGAAGAGCACTATCCTAATGTGTGCCGCCATGTGTGTATTTTCTTTGGACACCAAGTAGGGAGGAATGGTGCAGAATGAGGATAAAGAATTTTGCAAAAAGTGGACATAAAATTGCAATGACCAACCAACATAGGCTCAAGGCATCATCTTCCTACTTCAGGATGATAGCGAAGTGAGAGGGAATGCATAATCTGATGAACAAAAGATAAAATGGGAGACAAGAAAGTTGTAATCTAGGATGTGTGTGCATGCATGCGTGTGTGTGTGTGTGTGTGTGTGTGTGCTGGGAAGAGGCAGCCTCAGGTAGAGGAGTTCATTATGGTCATGAGATTCTCTTTTCAAAATCTCCACATTTCCCTGAGCTGATTATTATTTGGAGAATTTCTACTGGGAGTAGAATGGTAGAACTGCTTGGAGTTATAGGAGTGACATCAGGAAAGTTCCGGGGGACTGACAGGAGAATGTGGGTAAGTATCCAGCCCCTGAGTCTCCGTGTCTCACCCCTTCCTCTACCCCCAATACACTATGGTGAGGGCATGAAAGTTTTGAAAAATGGCAACAACTGGGTAAGAGAATAAAAAGGTTCTACAAGGGGGAAACTTCTTTTCCTCCTTGGCCCCAAGAATGGATAAACAAGGGCCTGTGCATTACACCCCAACCCACTGTCAGTTGAAGTGGCTGATACCCCGAGGAAAAATAAGTTCTCAAAAATAATCACCAGACATATAAAGAGACTCTACTTTCTAAAGGAGATAACAAATGAACAATTTATGCACAAAAATGTCGAATTACAAAACAGATCAAACAAAAATTCAAACTGAACACGATAAATTTCCTCCAAAAGATAAAAAGTAACAGGAACACGCAATTACAAAGAAGAGTCAACTGGAAATAATGGCTATGGAAGAATATTACAGTAGAGGTAAAGAATTGAAAAGATGTCCTAAATATTAGAAAGAATATCATTCTAGTATGTTAATGAGCTGGTCACAGATTCTCCTTAATGGATTCTGAAGGAAAAAAGATGAGATATGTCCTCAAAGAAGAGTTAACAAACAGAATGGTGAAAGAAGAACTATGAAGATACACATATGATATATTATAGTGTAGAAATTATGTGAAGAAATTAATAAAGAACCAAACTTGCCCAGAGTATAACTGAGTAGAAAAAGAAATAACTGCCCATAAACAAATTATTATAAAATTTTAAAATGTCAAAGAGAAAATTATGAACGTTTCCAAAGAGAAAGAATAAAACCCTTCAAAAGAAAACAGAAATATGTTGATATAAAACTTTGGAACAGACACAGGAAAGATAATGGAGTAATATTTTCTAGGTGTTGAAAAGAAAAAGCTTTGAATTTAGGATTTTATATCCAGTTAAAGAATAAACGTGAATTGCTATAAAGATATCCTCAGATATATAGCTTCAAAAAGTCCTTCATCCAAAGGTGACAGCACTTTTGCAGGAAGTGTAACAGCACAGAGAGGGGAATTAATCCACAAGGAAGTGTATGACACACAGGAAGGCAAGTGTAAATAAGTAATTCAGTGAAGATTAACAGAGGCCGCTACAAAGAACATTTGTGACACTCCAAAACTATCAGTAAGACGGGCTGTGGAGGGTGGTAGGTGAGGAGAAGGAATACATGTCATAGCGCTTGCTTGTCTTCTCTAAGCGGAAGATACAGGTATTTGTTTCAAGAAATTGATCTTTAAACAAACAGAAAAAAATATCTTTCCAAAAGAAGAGAGGAAAGGAGAAATCATCATAAATAAAAAACAAAAAGCACATGGAAGAAATAAGTTCTAGCATAAAGTTAAAAATACAAAGTACAAAAATAATATATTAAAAACACAGGGGCTTGCAAATCAGGAAAAAAAAGTAAGGACCAGCAATATATTGTAATGTATACTTAAAAGACCATGGAACATTGAAATAATGAATTGGAAAAGAAAAGTAAGAGTAGCAATTTTGTATCAAAGTGAAATCCAAGAGTTAAATAAGTCATAAATTCACAAATGGTTAAAAAATATAATAGTGTATAAAATAATTAATATACCATTAAAATACACAAATTGTAACTGTGAGAAGAAAAAATAATTACAGCTAAGATTCAACAAGTTCCTTTTAGATATTGATAATCAGAATATAAGCAAATTATTACATAATACATTGAATTTGAACTGATATATTTATGCAGGCATTTATATATTTTCTGTTTGCCTTTATGTGCATTTAGAACAATTACAAAGAATGGGCCATGTGCAAAGTCATGACAGCCTTATCAATAATAGTCAAAGAATTAAAACCACAGAGATTGTATTTTCTAACTACAACTCGGTAAAATTAGAATTTAATACCAACATGATAGTTTATGAAATTCCATAGATCTAAAAACTAAACAAAACAGGACTGGGGATTTAGCTCAGTGGTTAAAGTGCTTGCCTACCAAGCACAAGGCCCTGAGTTCAATCCAGTACCAAAAAAATAAATAAATAAAAATAAAAGAAATAAAAAATAAACAAAACAGAAAAAACATAATACCATGGACTTTGAGTTAAAGATTAAATCATAGAGAAATAATAAAATCTTTATATCAAATAACAATAAAAGCAGTACATGTGAAACTATGTGGGACAGAGCAAGAGCAGTGCTTTCAAGGGAAATTATAAAGGTTTAAGAAATCATCCTTTGAAAAGATGTCTCATATGAGACAAATCTACTATAAAGAAATACATACTAAAAATACACAATGAAAAGAGACACAATGAGATAAAATGAATATCTAAAATTTAAATCACAGCTCTAGACATATATTGTAGTTAAATATGATGGCCTGGATTAAACGGATAAATTTATAGAAAAATACAAATTTCTAAGTGTTTTCTGTAATAAACAGAAAATTATTTTTATTGAATAAAAATATATTACCACTATACTTTTGAACAATTTAACCAATTCTAAATGGTATATGAGAGAATAAATGTCCATGAAAACTTAATTTTGAAAATAAAGAGGAAATAGAGCTGTTTACCAATTAAGGAACAGTACAAAGTCACAGAAATGAAAACAATGTAGTAACAGTCAAGGGCTAGACCAGTAAACTAGTGGGACAGAAAAAGATAGTTCAAAATAGTTCCATGTGTTCTTCGGTATCTGCACATAGCGTAAGGCAAAATAACAGATGAGTTTGAGTGCATAAAAATTAATTATTTCTGTTCTGTGTGGACTATTGTAGATGGATATTAAGAGACAGTGGAGTAGAAGAATTTTTCTAGCATGTAAAACAAATAAAGAAGTAATATCTAGTATAAACATAGATCTCCAAATCAAAAGGCAAATAAAAAAAGCAAATAGAAAAACAGACAAAATATTTTAAGTGCTACTTTTGTGGGTGATGGTGTATAGTGAGCATGCATATGACAGATGCTCAAACTCAATGGTAATCAGAAAAAATATGTATTTAAATATAAGATATCATTTATGACCATTTGAGAAAAATACTGGGGCATAGACAATACTAAATGTTGCCCAGCATGTGGCTAGATAGGTACTCTCATGCCCTCTTGGTGGCAGATGATACTTCCTGCCTCAGATGCCAGTGTGGGCCTGCATCACTCCATGGCCGTATTCAAGTTTCTGTCTCTTCACACGTTCCTTGAGGGCGCACCCACTCCTCAGTCATCTCTAGATCTCAGTACTTGGAAAAGACCTAGAAGATGATTAGTGTTCAATAGATATTTACAAAACAATGAAAGGAGGAATTGCTAGTGCCCATTTCGCATAGGTAGCATTTTTTTGTTTTCAATAACTAAGAAATCAATCAATTCATGTCTGAAAGAATCAGCTTTAAGAATTTGTATTTTTACTTAAAGAAGACCAAGTAGAATTGTAATCATTACCTGAAAGATAAATAATTTCAGGTTCTCTCTGAAGGCTCAACGAATATGGCAGAAAATTAGCATAATCACACTTTATAGTCTGGTTCTTCAGAATCATTATTACAGAAACAATTAACTCTTCTCACATAACATTAAAATGATTATCTGAGGTCTTTCTATTTAGAACATGAAGTGTTGGTACTTTTCACTATTATTTTCTAGAAGAACCATAGTGGCGAAGCTAGACCTAAAATTATACTCAGAATTACTACTACTCAGAACCATTTAACTTTCTACCATAGAGGCTCAATAAATGTTTTCTAATTTTTCTTAAAATCATTGTGTCTCATCAATAACAATTCCAATTTGTCTTCCCCATCGTACTATTTGTCATTTTATGATAGCACTAGCTTCTATATGTTGTGCACCCCCTCCAGAGAGTGAAATGCCCCTTTCCCTGTGGACTTTGTACCGACCTTCTTTTAAACGAGGAGAGATGGCTCATGTATAGGTCAAATTTAAAAACAGATGAGGCCAAATGTTACTTACGGGTGCCTTTATTACACTACAAATACCACATATATGTATATTCAGTCCTCTGTGGCTGTCTCTTGTATGCCTGAGCAAGCTGGTTATGCCTTTATATCACAGACTAGGCTACTGAAAGTTTTCTAAATTTGAGTGATTTGAACGTGTTCTTCTTTCAAATTTTCAAAGAATGTTCTTCTTTTCAAATTTCTTCTAAATTTGAGTGATTTGCTGTTCTTCTAAGAAGCAGCATACCCTTTTAGTTCTCAGTGCCAAGATCGTGGGCTCTCAATCAGCTTCATGAAAGCGTTGCACTAATTGTTATTAGGTGCACCTGCCAATAAAGTGATATTTCAATCCCCATTATCTAGAATATACTGAGTAAGAAATGCCCAACTGAATTGGCGCAGCATAGTTGTGGGTGTGGAAACCTCACCGCGGGAGGATTGTCACCAGAATGGTATAAAAGGGAAGCAAAGAAGGAAAGATTGCTTCTGTTTCTTTTGAGGGGCTCCAGTCTTTACCTTCATTTTGGACATCGTTTTCAGCCTTCCAGCACAGATCCTTCAGCCTCCAGTGCAGACTCTTCAGCCCCCGGACATGGACTGCAAGGGACACTACAGTGAGCTCCAGGCCTTCGACTGGATCCTTTGGATGGACCTTTAACACTCTTCCATACCTGACTCCATGGGCAGCTATGGTAAGCCAATCTTGTAAATTCTTATATATTTGTATATCTTGCATTAAATCTGTTGCCCTAGTAACCACTGACTGATACAATATGTTTTTCAGGGTATCCCTGGACTTTCCATCTAAATCCCTTAAGAATCTTGCCTTGATGACTAATCTGGCATGCCAGGTGTTTTATTGCATTGTGAGTTCTTTTCAAGGTATTATTTTTAGTCATCATCAAACCCTTGAAAAATAGGGTTTAAACAATGTGTATGAAACTCTGTCTTCTCCAAGGATCATGGTAGCAAATAACAGAAATGAACTTTGAGTAACTTAATCTGAAAAAAATTCAAATATGAAGAAGGCTAGAGAGACATGTTCTGAAAATAAGCAGACGCTACTGGAAGCTGAGTGGCAGAAACCACAAAGAACAGCTTGACTGGATGCTGTTCTGAACACTTCTGCCAAATGGTACTACAGAGACAAATTGCTGCATTCATACTACTGCCCGGAACTGAGTGCTGTGCCATGTGGTATTTGCTTGCGATCTAAACTCCACTGGGAGAGTTAGGTCAGCTGAACTCTAGCTTCCCACAGTGTACAGAGAGAAAATATCATTATCCTTTAACATGTTGTTACACAAATTAAGTTAACACCAGGACTCTGGCAATAAGAACATTCTTGTAAATAGAAAGGAGAATTTGAAAGTAGGTCAAGTATCATATTGTTAAAAGTCAACTGTCCCAGTTACAGGAGGGTTAAGTCATTTGTCAAAGACACAGAGTAGTAGGTGACAGAATTTCATTTCAAGTCTATTCTCTTTCTAGTATACTGTATTGCTTTATAAACAAATTAATGATGATAGATGTGTTAGTCATCTTTCCACCACTATGATAAAATACCTGAGAAAAACAATTTTAAGGAGGAAAGTTTTGTTTAGACTCACAGTTTCAGTCCACAGTTTTCTGTTCCCATTATTTTGGGCTGGCAAAGCCAATCATCGTGGTAGATGAAGGATGTGGGAGGAGGCTGCTCACCTCATGGTAGATGCGAAGCAAAGAGAGAGCAAAGGAAGGGCTGGGAACAAGATACAGCATTTCAGGGCTTGCTGCTAATGACCTACTTCCTACTTCCCCATAGTCCATTCGATTATGATCCAGTCGATGAATTAATCCATTGATGATTGCAGAGTCCTCAAGGCCCAATCACTTCCCCAAAGCCCCACCTCTTAACATTGTTACATTGGGGAATAAGCTTTCAACACATGAGTCTTTTAGGAGACATCTTATCCAACCCATGGTATCAGAAATGGAGCAAAAATACCAAAAGGCCTCTCAGAATCAAACTATAATACGTGCCGAATGTTTATAGGCACCTGGGGTCTTCAGAGTTAGTTTCTCTCCGGCCTTTCACCACCCTGTGGCTGTACTGCTCTCTTCTATGGGATCTCATTGCACTAATTTTACCACTGTGGTAGTACTTTGCACATAATATTCAAATGCCTCTTTACACCTTCCTTATTCTTCCTAGCCAACTCTTCAAGGGCAGTGATCAGTTGTTTATTTCTGTATCATAGAACTCAGCACACACATTAAGCACTCGATGAAATTGTGTTGAAAGAACTAATTAATAAATGAAAGGAAAACGACTTACAGAAAATCGCTTTGACTTAGGTCATCAAATCATTTGACCATGAAGAGATAGTAAAGAGAAGTCCGTATATGATCTTAGATGATATCTAAACAAAAATAAGGAAAACTTAATGTTTTTGCTTCAGTTTACCCAGGAAAACAATTTGCCCTTTGCTCTCTGTCTGGCTAAGTGGAAAGAGTAGTGAGGATGGCTGTGAGGCATTTCAGAAGACACTGGAAAAGATTCTAGCACTTGAGTTGTGAAAATATGACTGAAGAACCAGAGAAGGCTTATTGGACAGGCTGGCAGCCAAAAGTCATAAAACTGGCAATAATTTCTCAACAATCAATCCACACAGACTGTCTGTATGAAGTAATTTTTATCAAGGGCATCATATAACCATTAGTTATTTGAAAACTGCCAATCCCTCAAAATTTAGGTGTGCTCAAATCATCTGTCAAACATTCAGTAACTAGGTCAAAAATGTTCAGATGAAGTACTTAAAGAAATTTCAGATGTTTCCCCCCTACAATTTGTCTTCTTATCTTTGTGAAAATGACTTTTGATTTAGAAGTGGAAAGAAAATTTTCAATCAATCCCAGTGGGATAATATTTGTTGGGTTTAAACTTGCTGCTTCAAACAGAAATATGTTCTTATAGCACCACAGTATAAAAGAAACCTGAGCAAAAAAATCTTTATTTATCAAGAACATTTCCAATAAATCATACTCATCAACCATACAAACAAAATACTAAAATAGGCATAAATAGCAGCAGGGATGTCCATTACCAAACTTTATAAAATGTCATAAAAGTCCCGTCTAATCTTACAGCTAATTTTAAAATATAGTGAAGAGAAAATTATAGCTGGAGGGAAGACATTGATGACTTCCTTGGCTTGCTTTCCTCTTCCTTTTTTTCAAGTCAGAATTTAACAAACACTATGTTTTACTAGAATAATAAGTATTTAGAGAGCTATGTTGACACATAAAACATAGTAATGTCAGAGGGTGAGCAATTTTCTGTGTTTGGCTTAGAAGAGTCTTGTTCCATTTATTCTAATGTTTCCTTTCATTTCTGAGATTTTTAAAAAAGAGTTCCACATAGTGCTTATGACACTTAACCAATTTGGGTCCTATTTCAGTTGTGGAAATGTCACAGAAAGCATTTAGTAACAAAGGATGAAGAAGACTGGTTATTAGTGAAGAGACAGTTGCCACTCTGCTTTAGTGAGTGATCTATTACAGGGTGATTTTTATGTTGCCTCTTCTACCAAAGGATGGGTATTCTTCTAGCTGGAGTTTCCTCCATCCATCCATTAACTCACATATCCATTTCCCTATCTCTGCCTGGGGTGTTGGCGGGGAAGGGCATCTGTCCACCTGCAGAGCTTCAGATTCCTTCCCAGGTCACTCAGTAAACCTGGCTGGACTTCTGCCTTCATGTGCTAATGAGTACTGTTCTTTCTTACTGGAATAGAAACCCTCGTGTGAACCTGAATTAGGGTGATACTTCCTTTAGATTTTGCTGCTTCCCTGCCCTATGAAGATTAGCACTGTATTACTAATGCTCTCAGCCTGGGACCAGGTCCTGCTGTACATAAATACAGTCCTAAAATTCACTAGCTTTAACTATACTGCTAAGAAACTTCTCCCATTTCCATGGTCTGCACACCAAATTGAAGCTACATAGTGCCAATACCATCGCTCAAGACAAATCTTGTTGAGGGACTGTGAACTGGACTTTAGCAACACTTTCCACCTGAACTTCTGCAAGGTTGGTTAGTCTTTTAGCTTTGTTCTCAGGCCTATTGAGCTATGCTATCTCCGCCTGTACACAGACACTTCATAACAGACGTTTAAAAAACTACAACAAAAACATAGAGTTGAAATCCTTTGATACCATAGTTTAGAAATCAGATAAGTTATTAAATGTCATGTGACAGAGTATGAATTCAGAAAGTTCTCCATGACCAGCTTCAGGGACCAAATCTAACAAGTAGAATTCAGTGCGGAATTGAATATTTGACTTCGCACTTGTGCACTAAAAAAGTATAACCACAGGGTAAGGGAGATGTCTGTTAAGAGCGTGTATGAAAAACATTGAAATTTTATCACCCAGTAAATTTCATTCTAGACAGGAGTGCTACTGTGGGATGTTATTATGCCCTCAAATATATTCAACTCTTGATTGTTTATTACCTTAAGAACTCTAATAAGTGGATTGTAGGCATTCAAAAAAATGAGATGCATCATAGTCTGGTACTGGGTATATTTATGGGAGACCTGTAGAACTTGTGAATGAATGATATATCCCCAGCAAAAGCAATATTTAAATTCATCTTTGATCTCGGTATGGTGACTACTGCCTAATTTAATAATATAAAGAAAAGGTCTATAAAGTCACTAATAATTTTTTAAAAGCCTCTTAATTTTGGATAAGGAAAATTATGTACAAGTTTACGTGGGAAAACAAGAAAAATTATATATGTCTTATTTTGGGGTCTATGATTATTTCTTATTTACATGTGACCAAGATTTTCATTTTCAGTAAATTATTTAGGTAGATTTAAGAAGCTATTCACAATGTAGCAGTAAAAAAAAAAAAAAGAAAGAAAGAAAAGAAAAAAGAAAATCAAGACTATGCCCAATATCTTGAAAAGCATAGATGTTATGGATGTTTAGTTCTCCCATAATTTAACAATGATATTGTAAATAATTTGTATAATTATGATAAACATCTAGGGAGAATGTAAGGGCTTCCGTGCAAGGTACCAGAGAACTGAATACAGATCACCACATTATTAGTGGAGGTTTGTTGTGTGAAAACATTACATTTTTCTTCTCTGAAAATCTTTCATTGAGTCTCTTGAGTTTTATATAAGAAGGTTGTCACATGAGCTAAGGGTTTTTTAACTGGTTCAGAAGAAAAATTTTGAAGGAATCCTGGAATTATGTATATGTATGCCCTTTTACTATGTAGAGAAATTAAACTTCTGGGTAGATTTAAGTAATTACATTTTTCTCTGCTCTTCTCACCTCACTTTAATCTGAAGAGCATTTCTAATGATCTTGGACATCACAGTACTGTGGGAGAGAACTAATTTGGATGTTTGGAACCCTGTTCAGTTTACAAAACATTAGGTTACACAGTTATGTGTTTCATAGCTCACACCTTTGATTTTACCCGTTCATAACAGAGACTCCTTAGGGCCTATTTAAGGCAAAAAAGAAGAAAGAATTTTTCTTTCTATAAAGCAATTAATTTGAAGTCACTTTCTCATGTTCTTTTCCTAAAAATGTTGTGCCACTAGTTATTATATTGTTAGATATCATTGAAATTTTGTCGTAGAAAAGTAGTCTTACTCAAAATGGAGTGGATGAAGTGATATCTGTCTATACCAGACATGTCAGACATAGCTTCACCTCAAAAGGACAAACAGGAAGAAAAAGGAAGACAAGAAAGAAGGAAGGAGAGACGAACAGACAAGAGAGAATTTTAATTAATATGTGTCATTAAGAATTATGTCTAGTCCATCTTAGATGAAGTTAAAAAAATATTTTACCTACTCGAATTTCCAAAGGACTCACTGAAAAGGCAGTCATTTCCTTCAGGCAGAACTTTGCTAAATGCTTCAAGGACCCAGTTACAACTGAAACACAGAATTACTATGATGCATCTCATTCCTCTGTTCTGAATATCTTTCTTCTACAGTTTTTCCTTCCTTCATATTTCCTGGTTAAGGCCTAGTGGAAAATGCCATTACAAATGATTGGAGAAAGTATGAGAGAGTTACAGATAGAAATCCACTGGGGGCTGGGGATTTAGCTCAGTGGTTAGAGTGCTTGCCTTGCGAGAACAAGGCCCTGAGTTTGATCCCCAGAACCAAAAAAAGAAAAGAAAAGAAAAGAAATCCTTTTATTCAAGGGACTTTACAGGCAAAATTATCTTACCTTACTACTTGTCACTATTATTATTATTGAGTTTTGTGTGCTATGATCTGATTGCCCCTCCTTATTCATATGTTGAGATCTAATCTCCAGTGTGGTAGTACTTTAGGAGCTGGTTGTATCATGAAGGCCTTCTGACACTTGAGGACACAAGAAGATGGCTATCTATGAAACAGGAAGGATGTGCTCTCACTAGAAACCAGATATACCGACACTTTGATCTTGGACTTCTCAGCCAAGAAATAATGTGTGTGTGTGTGCTGAGAAAAAATGGTGTATTGTTTCTAAGCTGTCTAGTTAATGGCATTTCATTATAGCATCCCAAGAAGACTACAATGTGTTACCTTTCATGGTGTGTGCAGAATCATTGAGAAACAGCATCTGTCTCTCCAGAACTCTACTATGAGCAAGAATTTGGCAAAATGGAATAGAAATTATCTTGTAGTAATTTTATAGGCTCTTGTTTTATAAGGCACACAAAAGTCTTCAAATAGAACAGGGGCACCCATCTTTGGAATGATTATAGTACTAAATGTAAAAATAATTTAGAGCATGCAATACACTAACTGTTATTAGTAGCAATAATGACTATCATCTTTATCTATGATAATTTCTTATAACATGTTCAATGAATATAGGGAATTTTGCTCCTTAAAAGTCCCTTGAACAGTGAGTCATTTTCTAAAATGAGCTAAGTAGTGCGTCTGATTCCCCTGGTGAGATTTAAACAACACATTTATCTTCCCTTCAGGACCTGAAACATATCATCCCTTAAGAATTCCCTGTTTTGCTGACCCATTGATAAAACATGTGTCATATCCTTTTCTGTGCTAGGGTGAGAAATAAGATCGAGTACAGATTTCTACA